>PITA01017592.1:0-42873 GCA_004023965.1 Spilogale gracilis | reverse complement strand
AAAAAAAAAAAAAAAAAAAAAAAAGAATCAACTTTGCTTCCCCATCTTCAGTTCACAAGATTTTGTGTTTTCCCCAAAGAAACAGAAGATTTAGCCAAACAACACTTACTGTGTTAAAATTTATGTAATCACTCTTTTCTTAAAATATAATCCAAAGACCAAAGAATGAGACCAAAATGTTGAATATAGCAATTCTTGCCAAGTATAATGACCTCTTAGTGGTATGAGATTTTCCATGATTTTATATTTGTAATTGCTTTTTATTATTGTTTGGATGAACTCTGCAAAAAAAAAAAATAGTATTAATGATAATCATAGCCTTTTTTTTTAATGGAGATGTCAGAATTCTACTCATTATATAATGACTCAAATAATCCCATAAAGTACTCTGTCCTTTTTTTTTAATTTTTTTTAAGATTTTATTTAGTTATTTGACAGAGAGAGAGATCATAAGTAGGCAGAGAGGCAGGCAGAGAGACAGGAGGAAGCAGACTCCCTGCTGAGCAGAGAGCCCCGACAGGAGCCTCAATCCCAGGACCCTGAGATCATGACCTGAGCCTAAGGCAGAGGCTTTAACCCACTGAGCCATCCAGGCACCCAAGTACTCTGTCCTTATGGAAATAATCCAGAAGGAGGAGGCAGGATCTCACAATTCACCTAAACATGGAAGAAATTAATTCTATCCATACAAAAAGGGAGAGGACAACTGCAAAACCCGTAAGAAATGGAAACCCACTCACCTCTGCATGTCATTCTTCAACAGAAAACTAAAACAGCCTCAGATGGTCATCTGACTTATAGAAACATCCTTTTACTTAAAGCCAGGCTTTCCAAACACCTAGCCATTCAGAATATAGATTTATATTAGAATATGCTCTTTAAGAAACTTTCACATGATTTACTCACCCTAAAACCAACAAATAGCTAATCTCCTTGTCTTTCCAACAGACGCCACTGCATATTTTAAAGAAATCTCTTGAGATAGTTTGGCCGTTCTTCTTAAATGTCTGTAAATCTGTTTTCTTTTGTTTCATTTTGTTATTTAAGAGAAAGTAATGACTTGCCTACTCAAGAAAGGTATCGACTGCTCATTGTGTTCATTCTCAAATTCTCCAGTGCCCTTTCTGCAAAGCACGTTGGAACATAAAGCACACCAGAACTTTGCCTAATACCTTCCCCATCTGTTCTCTGCTTTGGGGGCCCTTGGTGAAATTTGCTGCTATGGATGGTGAAATTTGAAGACTGCAAACAAAACCTGCTCCAAGACAAGGAGTATTTAATGAACAGAATGTTTTCTCTAACTGCTCTTTGCCAGCCATTGGTATTTGGAGTGGGAAATGGGAAAGGGTGTTCCTTTTTTTATCAAAATTCATTAATTCTTGGAATTCCTGCCTCTCTTTTTCTTTCTTTCCTTCTTTCTTCTTATTTTTTTCTTTCCTCCTTTCCTTCTTTCTTTCTCTTTCTTTCCTTCTTTTTATCTTTCTTTCTCACTCCCTTTCTTTTTTCTCCCTCCTTTCCTTTCTTTTTTGTACAGAAATTAAAAATAAAATCAGTATCTTGCTTATTTCTCCAAATTACAGATCATTCGCTTTTCAAAAATGATCCTCTTGTGGAATAACAAGCTATATTACTCAGATACCTGGCAGTGACAAAAAGGAAACAAGATCTTAGGACTGGATGAGACCAAAAATGCCATCCATTCCTATGCTTGGATTTTACCTGAAAGCTAGAAGAGATAGGATTTACTATAGAATGCTAATAGCAGCAGACTCCAAGACCTCTAATTTCCAGTTTATTTGATTTCCCCATTATATTAAGCTACCACTTGTGAATTAAAGTTAAAGTTAATAATTATATAGGTTAAAAGAACACCTTATTTCTATTTTTTTTAATCTGTTTGCCCTTTAAGAGAGAGGTAATCTAATTATACCTTTCTCATCTGGCCCCAAAGTGTCTTCCATTCTCACCTCCTACCCTCACCCTCCTACAATCCCAGTGTAGCCATACAACTGTCTTACTCAATACCCTCAAATTTTCTTGATACCTTCCAGCTTTGGGCATTTCACTCATGCTTGAAACTTCCAGTTTTTTATCACCTAATTATGTGGACTAAGCAAATCCCATTACCCATTCCAAATGTTAGCTAATGCTTGTCTCCATAGCCCTGCAGTGGTCCCACTGGTGTGCAGGTATCTGCTTCCCTTGTGACACCATTCCTATACCACTGGATTTATAATATCACGTGGAACTCTTTCATTGCCACTTTGAACTATTCTTACCACTGGGGGTTTTATTTAACTTTTTCCATATTTTTGTCTTAATTTATCAACTAGATGTGAAGACTCTGTCTTTAACAGACATAATTTTTGACACAATCCTCTGAACTTTCCAGAAAAGTATTTAGTATAGCTCCTTACTTACAGCGGGTACTCAATAGATATTAATTAATTCAACATAATTTGTGATGGATGAGAAGTAAATTAATACATATCTATGTGTAAATGAGTGAGTTTAGGAAGACTGTGAAATCTGAAACACTTTTTAACCTGAAATGTATCTAAACAGAATTCTATTTGTCTAGTTTTGTCTACCCCTGACATTGATTCTAATGATTAGGTAGAATTCCACTCATTGTGGTGTGTTTTTATATAATATATAATATCAAGATATATTATAATACAAATATATGTGTGTGTGTGTGTATATGTGTGTGTGTGTGTGTGTGTATTTAACAATATCTGGAAGCATTCATTACCTCAGAATGCTATGAAAATGATAAAAGAATTTGTTGGGAATGACTGAACACACTGTCTGCAATGAGAACCTTGACAATTTAGTAAGCATACTTTCATATAATGAACTATAAAGGAAATACAGTTGTTCTGACATGAGTCCCCAGTTCCTCCTGGTTAAGAAACTACTGACAATCCTCCCCAGCATGGCTGGAGATATCACTCTTTCTGGATCTTCTGAAGGACCCCGATTTCTCCTATCCCACAGCTGTTGTACTAGAATATTTGTTTCTTGCAAGGACCCTGGTAGCTAAGTGTTGACCTTTGTTTATGCACTTACTTTAAGACAGAGGCACTGAATCCTTACCAGCTTTATGAAATTGGAAGACTCTATAGATGCCATTCGACACCAGCTTTGGCTGGTTGAGTTTGCAGGCACTTCTCCTCACTCATATTCTGTGATTTTTTTTATGGCTATAGTCTCACTTAGGATCAGACTTCCCTCCTGCCTGGTAACTGTGGGAGGCAGGCCTTAACACTCCTTAAGTGGGAAATCCCGGAGTGCAGACATGTGTTCAATGTAATCCTCCACTGCAACACAACTACTCAGCCCCCTGGGAAGAGTAGCTTCAGTTCTTCATAATCACTTTGTACCCAATTTTGTGTGGGTTTCAAGTCCACTCAAAGGAAACAAAGGGCCAACAATTTTTTTAACAGAAACAGTAACTTTATTATATATGTATTTTTTAATAATAATTTATTTTATTTTTTCAGTGTTCCAATATTCATTGTTTATGCCCCATACCCAGTGCTCCATGCAATTCGTGCCCTCAGTACCCACCACAGGCTCACCCATCTCTCCACCCCTCTTCCTTCCCAAACCCTCAGTTTGTTTCTCAGAGTCCAAAGTCTCTCATGTTTCATCTCCCTCTCTGATTTACCCCAGTCCACATTTCCTTTCCTTCTCCCACTGTCCTCCATGTTACTCCTTATGCTCCACAAGTAAGTGAAACCATATGATACTTGACTTTCTCTGCTTGGCTTATCTCACTCAGCATAATCTCCTTCAGTCCCATCCATGTTGCTACAAAACTTGGGTATTCACCCTTTCTGATGGAGGCATAATATCCATTGTATATATAGACCATATCTTCTTTATCCATTCATCTGTTGATGGGTGCTTTGGCTCTTTCCACAGTCTGGCGATTGTGGACATTGCTGCTATGAATATTGGGGTACATATGGCCCTTCTTTTCACTACATCTGAATCTTTGGGGTAAATACCCAGTAGTACAATTGCAGGGTTATAGGGTAGCTCTATTTTTAAGTTTTTAAGGGATCTCCACACTGTTTTCCAAAGTGGCTGCACCAACTTGCATTCCCACCAACAGTGTAAGAGAGTTCCCCTTTCTTCACAGCCTCTCCAACACTTGCTGTTTCCTGTCCTGTTAATTTTGGCCATTTTAACTGGTGTAAGGTGGTTCCTGTCCCGTTAATTTTGGCCATTTTAACTGTGGTGTAAGGTGGTATCTCAATGTGATCATGATTTGAATTTTCCTAATGGTTAATGATGATGAACATTTTTTCATGTGTCTGTTAGCCATTTGTATGTCTTCTATGGAGAAGTGCCTCTTCACGTCTTTGCCCATTTTTTGATGTGACCATCTTTTTTTTTTTTTTTTTTTTTTTTTTTTTTTTTTTTTTTTTTTTTTTTTTTTTTTGGTTGTTAAGTTTGAGGAGTTCTTTATGGATCTTGGATATCAGCCCTTGGTCTGTAGTGTCATTTGCAAATATCTTCTCCCATTCCGTGGGTTGCCTCTTTGTTTTGTTGACTGTTTCCTTTGCTTTGCAGAAGCTTTTTATTTTGACGAAGTCCCAAAGGTTCATTTTCGCTTTTGTTTCCTTTGCCTTTGGAGACGTGTCTTGAACGAAGTTGCTATGACCAATGTCAAAGAGGTTACTGCCTATGTTCTCCTGTAGGATTTTGATAGATTCCTGCCTGTTGAGGTATTTCACCCATTTTGAGTTTATATTTGTGTATGGAGTAAGATAATGGTTGAGTTTCATTCTTCTATATGTAGCTGTCCAATTTTCCCAGCACCATTCATTGAAGAGACTGTCTTTTTTCCACTGGATATTTTTTCCTGCTTTGTCACAGATTATTTGAGCATAGAGTTGAGGGTCCATATCTGGACTCTCTACTCTGTTCCATAGGTCTATGAACAATTTTTATCAGGCAGATGACAAAAATTCAAAATGCGTGAATAAAATTGTATCTTCCATCATTAAAACTTGGTGAAAATGGTGAGAAAACTAAACTTCCTTGGATTTTGTAACAGTATTTTTATATCTGAAGAGTCCCTTAAAGTCAATTTTAATGCTTCCAACATAAATGACCTCCATGTGAAATTCAAAATCTGTTCAAATTATGAATTAAAAGTCTTCAAATGGGTCCTTCATGATATTATTTACATCATTATACACCAAAAAAAGAAAAACTATCTCTTTTAAATGAGTATTTCAAAATTGCCTCCTTCTATCCCCTGGTATTGAAGTATTGACTATTCACCAAAGCTCTCCTCAAAACCTCAGGCACAGATCTTCTATGACACTCTATACCTGCTTCATGATTATTGTGACATCATATCACCCTACATCATATCACCTGAGGATTGTATTGTATCAGATTCATCTTTGTGTCTTAAATAGTGACCAACTTTGCACATTTCAGCTATTCCATCAATATGAGGAAACAGTCCATGCACTGGCAAGAAGGGTAAGGTGAGAATGACAATGTCAGGAAGAAGAAAGATCCTTCTACTGAGGCTAGAATATGGAGTGGGGCAGGGGTAAGGGCTGAAAATGAAACTGAAGGAAATAAGTTGGAACCAAATTATGATAAGCACATGATAGAAATATACAAAAATTTTGAAATCTACTAAAAAATTAGAGTGCAAGACAAACTTGATGAAAGAAAAAAAAGCCATGAAAATAAGAAAATAAAAAGAAAGACAGATCAAAGAGATGTGTCCTACGTATATCAGTTATGTTTCTTTGGTTGCTTAAGTTTTTGAGAAACGGCTGTGATTAAGAGAGGCCCGAAGGGAAGCTATTGGCAAGCTCTGTGGAACTCACTGTGTCATCCAAGCACAGCTAGAGATCTAGGCTGGACAGAAGCAGAACGCTTGCCCAGGTTGGGGGGACAGGGACTGCTCCATAGTCTCATCCTTACATAATCCAGGAAGAAAATGAACTCCAGCCCTGGTTGGCCTTTTAATCACTCTGCTCAAAATTCAAATTCCATAAGGGAGGACTCACAGTCTGTAGCTAAGGGAGGGCAAAACTCTCAAATAAACAGTCCCACAGAACGTATGCAGTGAGGGAAGTGCAATTCCCTGAAAAGAAATCAGGCTAGGGTCAATGACAGATAGCCAAAAACACAGACCAAAAGCTTACTGCAGTAAACAATACTGCAGAAGGGGAAATAGGCACAAAGAGAGGAAATACTTAAACACTTGAGAGGAAGAAATCCCTAGACTGAAGAACAGCCTGAATCTGCACATCTGTAGTTCACAAGCAATTGGAAGCATTAAAGATGAACGTAACACCCAGATAGATCCTATGAAGTTTTAGTTCCTCCAGGTGCAACCTGGGAACCCCTCTTACCTCTGGATCCTGCTCTGTGCCAGAGAAAAAATAAAGACATCCATTGTTTCCATTACACTTAGAGACATAGATTGGGAAGAAAGAGCCAGGCCCACAGCCGAACTGTCTTTAAATGAAGGAAAATTCATTATTCGGTATCTAGCGGTCAAGGCCAGAATAGATAGTGGTCAAATTGGGAAAGCACTGCTTCTATGTCCCAGGGCATGATGGAGGACAGAAGAAGATAGGGTCCAGATGGCAGCTTTGGATAACAGTATAAAATACCATCTTCACTAGGAGCAGGAAAACCCATACATGTTGACCTTTAGGAAAATAGTTACCTGAGTTCATTTTAAAAGACTCTCTCTCTCTGCAAGTTATAGTTTTTCCTTAGAATGGGTGCTGCACAGGAGTTACTCACTGACCAAAAGTCCCAGTGAGGATGAAGGAAGCTCTCAAATCTTCACACTACACTGATAGAGACACGGGGAGGGACTGACCAGTGTGGTACTCTGGATTATTTTGCTTGACTCAGAAGCCCCAACCAACCAGGGTCTACTGTGCTTAAGTTATACTCTGGGAAACTTGTGGCTATGTGCTTTAGTGGGTCCTCTGAAATGGACCTGGGTGAAAGGAGGCACCCATAGAAAAATTAATGGAACTCTACATTTAATATTTATTTATTTTGTGCATATTGAACCTCAATTAAAAAATATCTGCTAAGATTTGGGGATAGGGTGTCTTAATAATGTGGCAGTGGGCACTATGAATATTAAAAGAAGGGCTCTCTCAGGAGAATGGAAGGATTGGGTGAAACTCAAGGCAGAAAAACAAGAATCCGGGTGAAGCAAGGAAAGAACTCTGGAGAAATATTTATCTTTGTTTTATTCTCTTCCCTCAGCCTATATGGAATATTATACTTGGCAACCTGTATAAGAATTTTTTCCTATTTTATAATATTTTCTACTTACTCTTAATTTTTTAGTTAAAAAAAGTTATAAGGTAGTCTTGTGGGGAATTAAGGAAATAGGAGAATTAAGGAAAAGTTAGCCTTTGTTACCCTGCTAAGGTATGAAGGTTCTGGTAGGAGCTTCTTGGACAGGGGATTCAAGGACTCAGTGGGTCAGTCAACACTGAAAAAGGCAGTGACAATGCTGAAAGACATACAAGAGCAAAAGTTTACTTCCCTAAAATCTACTGCACAGAGAAGATCCTTGTGATGCTAGGCTGGGAGCTGATGCAAAGATATTTTGGGGTCATCCAAAAGATACAGAACAGAGCGTACTAGCATCCAAGCAGAAAGAGCAGGCTACTTAGGGGGAAAAAAATGCCCATGAAAGTTGCTTCAGAGTTCTTCTCTGCAACTCTAAATACCACAAGAGAATGGATCCAAGAAATGTAGACGCATTCAAATTATTACTCAAATGTAAGGAAAACAGAAATACAAACGCTCTTTCTCTCTCTCTTTCTCTCTCTCTCTCTCTCTCTCTCTCTCTCTCACACACACACACACACACACACACACACACACACACAGAGTTTGGGAAAGTACTACCGACTCTCCATAAAAGAGGAAATTACTGAAAAATACAATCCAAAGAGATGGATACAATTAAGTAACTCAAAATTGGGAAATTTGTAATAAAAATTATAAGTAAAAAGAATTACTCCAAGAATAGAAAAGATATGGTAAAAATTATAGCTAATGAAACATAAAACCAGTTCTAAGTCACTATTTATATGGTCATATAAGTGAAAGCAAGTGTCAAAAGACTATCATGTATTTATATGATATAAAGATACTTCAATAAAAATTGTCTGTATCTAGAATTAAAATTTTATCAAAACCAGCTACAAAATGGAGTGCGTGATAAGGAGGAATTATCTCTTTCTAAATTTGTCTTCTTATAAGGAAGAAGTTGGTAGTTATTATTTATTTCATTCATGTGAACTTTAGAGAAAACTGTATATAAATAAATTTTTTAAATTTAGTGACAAAAAGGGAATAAAAATAACATTTAAAACCACTACATCAGGTGCCTGGGTGGCTCAGTGGGTTAAAGCCTCTGCCTTCAGCTCAGGTCATGATCTCAGAGCCCTGGGATCAAGGCCCACATCAGGCTTTCTGCTCGGCAGGGAGCCTGCTTCCTCCTCTCTCTCTCTCTGCCTGCCTCTCTGCCTACTTGTGACCTCTGTCTCTGTCAAATAGATAAATAAAATCTTTAAAAAAAAAAACACTAAATCATTAGAGAGAAAAAAAACAGCTGTAAGAAAACATAACTCTCATAGTAAAAGATCTAAATTTTTTTTAAATAACAGCAAATCTCTATAATTTTTGTTTAGTATTTTTCATTCAAATGTTTTCCTTCATATTACTTTACCAAAGTAATATTTCATTCCTGGTATTAAATGCTTTTTGTTTATCTTAACAAAGCTTTGATCTTTGCTTCTTTGCCACAAAGTTGTGGGGAAAAATTGTAAGACTTTCAAGATGGAAACTTTAATGTTTCTTGAATACTTTCCTTAAGTGGCAATCTCCAGAATTGACCATTTTGGCCATAGAATGAAAACTTCACCATCAAGCATAGAAAATAGGATATTTTTATTTTATTTCTTTCCTTCTATTTATTTTTTCAGCTTTATTGAGGCCTGATTGACAATCTGCACATATTTAAAGTATACAATCTAAAAAATAATAAAGTATACAATCTGATATTTTAATATACATATGTAGTAAAATGACACCCTAGTCAAGTTAATTAAACTACCCATCACTTTGTATATTTAACTTTTGCGTGTTTGTAGTAAGAACATTTAAGGTCTACTTATAGCAAAATTCAAGTGTAAGACACAGTATTATTAGCTGTAGTCATCAGGGTGTACATTAGATTGCCAAAACTTATTCATCGTATAACTGAAATTTTGTACTCTTTGACCAACATCCCTTCATTTCATCCACCTTCAGCTTCTGCAACCACCACTCTGCTTGCTGTTTCTGTGAGTCTGACATTTTTAGATCCCACATGTGAGACCATGCAGTATTTGTCTTTCTCTGTCTGACTTATTTCACTTAGCATAATGTCTTCAACATTTATCAGTGCTGTCAAAAATGGTCAGACTTCCTTCTTTTTATGGCTGAATAATATTCCATTATTCCAATATTCTACATACTTTATATAGCAATCCTACCAATAGAGCACAAGGATTCCCTTTCTCTATATCTTTGTCAAGCCTTGTTATTTTTTTGACTTCTTAATAATAGACATTTGAACAGATAAAATGTGACATCTCACTGTGGTTTTGATTTTCATTTCTCTAATAAGTAGTAATGTTGAACACTTTTTTATACACCTCTTCGCCATTTAACATGTTTTCTTTGGAAAAATGTCTATTCAGATCCTTTGCCCATTTTTTAACTGTATTATTTTTTCTTTTTGTTGTTTGTTTTGTTGTTGGGGTTTTCTTTGTTTTTGCTATTGAGTCATATGAGTTTCTTGTATATTTTGGATATTAGCCCCCTACTAGGTATATGGTTTGCAAATATTTTCTCCCATTCTGTAAGTTCCTTTTCATTTTGTTGGTTGTCTCCTTTACAGGGCAGAAACTTCTTATTTTGGTGTAGTCCCACTTGTTTACTTTTGTTTTTGCTCCTGTGCTTTTGGTGTTATATCCAAAAAATTATTGTCAAGACCAATGTCAAGTAAATTTTTACCTATGTTTTCTTCTAGAATTTTCATGGCCGGTTTCATGTCTTATATTTAAGCCTTTAACCCACTTTGAGTTGATTTTTGTATATAAGTGTCCAATTTCTTTGGCTTGTGAATATCCAGTTTTTCCATCAATTATTGAAGAAACTATTTTTCCCCATTGAGTATTATTGGTACCTTTGTTGAAGATTAGTTGACTGTATATGCGTGGCTTTACTTTTGGGCTATTTTCTTCAACTGGTCTATGTGTCTGTTTTTGTGCTAGTACCATATTGTTTTGATTACTATTTTGAATACTATAGCTTGGTAATATAGTTTGCAATAAGTTTTCTTCTTTTTTCTCAAGATCTCTTTGACTATCATGATCTTTTGTGGTTCCACATGATTTTTAGAATTGTTTCTATTTCTTTGAAAACTACCATTGGGATTTTTTAGGGATGTACTAAATATGTAGATTTCTTTGGGCAGTATGGATATTTTAGTAATATTAATTCAGCCAATCTATGAATATGGGATTTATGTATGTCTTCTTCAATTTCTTCGATCTAATGTCACAGTTTTTTATGTATGGGTCTTTCACCTTCTTGCTTCAACTATTTCCTAAGTATTGTGTTCCTTTTGATGCTATTAAAAACAGGATTGTGTTCTTAACTCACATTTTGGATAGTTTGTATTTGTATGTTGATTTTGTATATTGCAACTTAACTGAATTTTGCTGATTGTTCTATATATAAGATCATATATATAAGATCATATCATCTACAAACAGATACGTTTTATTTCTTCCTTTTTGATTTGGATGATTTTTTTTCCCTTATTGCTCTGACTAAGATTTCCAATATTATTTTGAATAAAAGAGGCAAGATTTGCCATTCTTGCTTTGTTCTTGACCTTAAAGAATAAGCTTTCATTTTTTACTATTAAGTAGTCATTAGCTGTGGGCTTATCATATCTGGCCTTTATTTTGATAAAGTATATTCCTTCCAAACCTAATTTGTTGAGAGTTTTTTTATCACAAATATATGCTGAATTTTGACAAAAACTTTTACTGTATGTATTTAAATTATCATACAATTTTTATCCTTCATTCAACTAATGTGATGTATCATTATTATTAATAAATAGCATATTTATTGCCTTGCTTATGTTGAATCATCCTTGCATCTCAAAGATAAATCCCACTTGGTCATGGTATATGATCTTTTTAATATGTTGTTGTATTTGTTTTGGTAGTATTTTTAAGGATTTTTGCATCTATGTTCATTAGGGATATCAGCTTGAGTTTTCCTTTCTATAATGTTCATGTCTGGCTCTTTTACCTTTTTTCTCCAATACTAAGTCTGTAAGTTGAATTTTCCTATTGTGAACAATTTAAGTATTTTCCTTTTCCAACCCATCACTGAAAGCTGGAAGTGTATTCTTAACCTTTAAAAAAAATATATAGTTTTGCCTATGTATTCCATACTGTGAAATATTACTATGTATAAGTTATATAAAAATTCTTATATTCATCTGTCACAAAAATATTTTTCATAGTTATAAAATCATAATCTCATCCCAATGGCATGACTATCAGCTATAACTTTTATAGTATCTGACTATGGTATTTTTACCATACCCATTAAATACAAAAAAGTTAGGTAGGTATTCTTACTTTTTCTTTTCATAATCAGCTGACAATTACAAAAGTTAACAAATACTCAGCCCTTTAAATCAGTGAATTGTTCTTAAGTTTCTACCACCATTCTTATCGGGGAAAAAATTATAACGGTGAAAGTTTTAGGTCATTCCTAATATTCTACAGACATGTTGGAAAAGAAAACTTTCCAAACCACCAAAAACAAAAACAAAGAAAGAAAGAAAAACCAATTTGAATTAAAAAGGTTAAGTCGGCTTTTATTCTAACTGCAAAGCTTCAAGTCTGAAAAAAGTTTTGATTTAAAGATTCTTCCTATTCACTTAGTAGATTTAAGTCTGGAATAATTCTTGAAAATTAAGCAATAATCTGCTTTATGATAAAGTTTCCAGGAAACAGCAGTTAATTGAAGCCCCAGCCTTCATCAACCTAGTTTTATGTTGCTATCTTCAAACTAAATGGATAGAAATCCTGCAAAATTCATTTTTATTGTACTTCCGGTGTTCAGATTGTTTCAGTTGTGGTCAGCAATGACTTAATAAACATGAATTGAATTGGCATTTCCTAAAATGCCTTTCCCATATATTCAGGCCCAAATAATATAGTCCATATACAGAAATAGCCATATGACCCACCCACCCACCATTGTTGGGACTAATGGCACAAGTAGCAAAACTTATAGGCAGAGCCACATAGTCACATAGATATGACTAATGCCTCATAGATAAAAAAATAAAAAAGAAATAACTGAAGGTCACAAGCTATCTGTATGCAATGCAACCTGAAATTCTTCTGTGTATCCAGACATCAAGAGTGAAATGATTTGGGCAAGCCATAGAGAAGTGTGGAAAAAATGTAATATTTATTTCATAAGAAATACCATTTTAATACCCAATTTCCTGCATTTATCAATTAATATTGCTTACCTATTTTTCTATGTTTATTCCTCCTTGCTGGCCAAATTCCTGTATCACCCCTGAGCATTAATTGAGCATATATTGTACAATAAGCACTATGTTGAGCACTTGGTTTTTTCCATCTCATTCAATATGCCATGGGTTCAGGGCTCTTTCTTTATGGAATTATTGTTATCTCATGGGGTTTCCCTTTAGTTTTACATGCCTTTGTCACTTCTGCTGTTGTCGAAATGTCATCCAAAGATAGGGTACAGATGTATCTTTAAAAAATATCCCAGCTTAGGTTGCCTGGGTGGCTCAGTTGGTTAAGCGACTGCCTTCGGCTCAGGTCATGATCCCGGAAACCTGGAATCGAGTCCCACATCGGGCTCCCTGCTCGGTGGGAAGCCTGCTTCTCCCTCACTCACTCCCCCTGCTTGTGTTCCCTCTCTGGCTGTGTTTCTCTCTGTCAAATAAATAAAATCTTTAAATAGACATCCCAGCTTAGAATTAAACAGTTTCTTGTACATTTATCAGCTATGAAAATGTCAAGAAAAGCATGCCATGACATGATCCAATCCAGCTGGATCTCAACAAAGAAAGTTGGAACTTAGGTCAATTTATAACCACTTAACAATTTGGACAAACTTGACTGAATTAAGCTTTCATTTCCATTCATAGTTATTCATTATAGTTATTCATTAAAAAAAAGTAAGGGGAGGGATGCCTGCGTGACTCAGTCAGTTACGCATCTGCCTTCAAGTCATGATCCCAGGGTCATGGGATCAAGTCCTGCATTGGGCTGCACAGGAAGCCTGCTTCTTCCTCTACCTCTGCCAGCTGCTCGCCCTGCTTATGCTCCCTCTCTGTCTCTGACAAATAAATAAACAAAATCTTAAAAAATAAATAAATAAAAGTAAGAGGAGCTTAAATCAAGGCAGGAAGATGGAATTCTCCATTAGAATTAATCTTCCATGTATTTTAAGCTACTGAGGTTCAAATTCAAATTCTGCCAAAACAATCATATATTTGTCCATCAGGAGATCCTGAACAATTAGGAAAATAGACTGGGGATGTCTCCTGGGAATATACATTAAGAACTTTCCATCAAGGAGTTTGGCTTACCTTGATTTCTGAAAGAGGAATCACCCTACTGGTACTAGTCCCTATCATACCAGGATATGGTGGAAAAGCCTCTCTCTCCAAATCATTTTGAATTAAGTCAAGTTAAATTAAATTTTATCTCAGCTGTGCTTACTGTAAGTATGAAAAGAGTAGATTTATGTAAATTTCTACTAAATAACTTTTTAGAGGTGAATGCAGTGTAGAGCACAATGTAGCATGGATGTTAGCTCCAGCTCACCTACTTGGCCTGGGGGCCTTGTGCCTGCACAGTCTGTACTTTACCTGGCTTACTGGGGCCTGAGATAGTCAGAAAATGCTAGAGCATACAGAGGCTATATCAGGCAATCTTGGCTATTACTTTATTAAGATTTCATGCTAAAACATCATGCATGCTCTCTCCAGACATAAAGTCACATTATACTTAAAAGTCTGCATCAAAGTAAAAAATATTACTTATGTTTTTATATTCTTCAAAAAGACTATAACAAACTGCTAAAATGAAAAGCATCACCACATTACTACCACCCACACACATATACCCCCTACACTAAGCCTTTGTCAAATTTCTAACTGTTATTGAATTTGGAAGACAAAATTATGGATTCTGGTGATGAGCAAATAATCATGCTTAAGAAGGCTCCAGCGTGTCCTAAGGATATCAGAAAGGCAAGCGTATTAGGAAAACACAGGCAACATCACGTATTTTCAATAGACGGGAGTGAATACATTGAACTGATTATAAAATTATTGGAGAGGTTGAGGAAACAAAAAGGCACAGGTAGGTTAACTGAGAAAGCAGCAATATGAGGAAGCCTATTGGTGGTCAGAGACCAAGACTACTGCTGACTCCATCCTTCCAATAGGGCCTCGTGCTTTTTTACAGAGAGCATTTCTTAGAGGAACATCCACCCCTCTCCCTCACTGACAGAAGCTGAGATCAGTTGTGACGCACAGTCCATCGTCACCATCATCTTGGATACTCTCTCCAAGCTTAGTAAACACCAAAAAATATCAGCATAACAAAGGGCCAGGGTGAGAGGATGTGGTCATATCAGTGTGAAATGAGGTTTGCATGAGAAGAGGCAAGATATCCAAAAGGAATAGGTAGTTAAAAAATGGATTGTTTTGGGTTTTTTTGAGGAGACAAAAAAACAGATGTTAGACTGTTATATCAAGTTAGTAACACTGTTCATTTGGATAGCTTATTCAACTAAGTCTGTTTACAAACATCATTTCATTCAATCCTCACAAATTAGAGGACAATAGAAGGGACATGGCTCACAAGAAACAGCAAAGGATGGTCGAAGAGCTTAAAATATAAAAAAGACTATTTGGTACCTGTCATGAACATGCTATGAAGGTACACACACCAGTTCTGTCTTTCCATAATGTCAGCTTCAGTCAATCATAAGGCAAAGTTAAATCACAATTATAAAGCAGGTTCAGGATTCCAAACTCAATGAAAATTCACCATGGGATTAAACTTGGCTTCTTAGACAGCACACAAAGCAGGACAGAAGACAAGACACACAACAACAACAAAAACAAAAACAAAAAACAAACAACAACAACAACAAAAAAAAAAAACCAGAAGGGTGCAGGGAGTTAAGGAACCAAACCCTAAGTGAGTCTAAGGGCGCGCAGCTGAGATAAGGCCTCGGTTTGATCTGGGTCGGCTTTGGGCACTTACTGCTTCTGATGATCAAGCAGGGAAGGCTCTCAGTTCTGTTTGGAGACCCATCGGGCAAAGCCTTCGGCAAAAGTTGCCTTTTTTAAGTGGTCAGACGTAGAGGGATCAGGTCTAAAGAGCCTGACAGTTTGCTGCAAAAATCCTTCCCTTTCTAACAGGATTTCACCAGTTTGGGCATCTCTGCAGACCTCCTCTGGTTCTGCTTGTTATCAGTTCTGGGTGTCCACTGACATTGGTCTCTGTAATATCTCCCACCTGAAGGACCTTAACTGCTTGCTTCACTGCTTGACACAGGCCCCTGCTTGATAGGAGAGACTCCATTTTGTTTTCTGCAGTACCCCAGCAGCAAGGGGAAGACAGAGCTTCAGGAAGAAGGGGGCGGTAAAATGCTGAGAGACCTTAGGAAGAATGAGACTGCGGAAAGGCAGAAAAGGAGCCACTGAAATCCTTGGAAAGTCCGTTCATGAGACCAGAGGGGACAGAGCTGGACTACGAAAACAAAAGGGAAACCAGAATAAATGCAGGTAATAGATCTTATTCATACAGACACACACACACACACAGAGTGTGCACCGCTCCTGTGGGGGACCGGGGGGGGGGGTTTGTTGGTTTTTTTTTTTAATGAAGCCTCCACTTACTGCCTCAATAATGACATTTACATTTTGATGTTTTAAAGACTGAGATAAATATCCCTTCTCTCTGTCCACCTCCCTCTTCCTCAGTCTCCTCCCTCCCTCTGTTCCCCAAGCTGAGTGGAAGGACTACCAGGGAGAAGTGGAGAGAGGATGTGCTTTTTTCTCCTTTTGACTTTTTTAGGCTTTTTATATACAAAGAGAATTTATCAACACAACTGGTTAATTACCAAAAGAATTCAAATCTTAACATGTAAATATCTTTATTGATTATAATGATTATTTAATTTTTTCAAGGTTTTGAAGTTCTCAGTTGTCCCTATAAGTAGCTCACATACAGAGACACAGATCCTGCTCCAAGAATCTACTATCTGGAGAATCATTCTAAACAGCACTACCATCTCTGGTAAAAGGTAAGTTTAAATTTATAAAAGGGCATTTGAATAGCCTCGGGTTTTCTGTTCTTTCTTTAAAAGTGGGCTCAAGGCATTAAGGATTGGACAGTCTTCAGACTGGCGGCACCTAAGACCTGAATGGCTCTGGCTGGCATCTTCAAGTCCCTACAGATTTGGAGGCCTTGCCCAATGGCCAAGGGGCACATTTCCCAATCACGGGGGACTCCGGGCTTGGCTTCATCTACTCACCAGGTTACAGGCGGTTACACTACACCAGCGTCGCCTAACTTCAAATGATGGATTGCCTGTCAGAGCAACATTATTGCACGGGAAACCCAGTTCTCCTCCCACTGTGCCATTTTCTCCCACTTTCGGCAGACAGTGTGACCTCAGGTAAGGTTCCTATTCTCACTAATTCTTTCCAAACAGACCAATGAATTGGCCCCTGTCTATTACTTGAGAAATAGAGTTGCGGCCTGACACAGATTCCTTTACGTGATGTTGAGTATTCAAATCTTCCACAAACCGGGGGCCTGGGTGGCTCAGTGGGTTAAAGCCTCTGCCTTCGGCTCAGGTCCTGATCTCAGGGTCCTGGGATCGAGGCCCACCCACATCGGGCTCTCTGCTCAGCAGGGAGCCTGCTTCCTCCTCTCTCTCTGCCTGCCTCTCTGCCTACTTCTGATCTCTCTCTCAGTCAATAAATAAATAAAATCTTTAAAAAAAAATCTTCCACAAACCATGTCAGAAGTTTGCCTGCCCAACTCTATGACTGCGAAGACATTTTGAAAGCAGCCTTACCCTCATTTTTCAGAAAAAGACCAAATATGACCAAATCAGTCACTAACAGAGACTTCTTGCAGATAAATCAAACAACACCTGCCCTCTGGTATTATCTGGAACCCAACGGATTTCATCAGCCTCACCCGGTACTGCCAGCCTCCATGGTCTGTGTCATATTCCGATAGCCATTGTCGTTACAGGGGAACCCCACCAACTGCGGGAGAGACAGGAAAGGGGACTGAATTCTAATTCACTCTTAAGGATCTCCCATCTGTAAGTATCTGGGGCTTGTGATCTCTGTACCACCTTCTAATCCTAAATCACAACTCCATTTAGTAATTGAGTACAAAGACAACCTTTTTAGTGAAACCTTGACCAGTTGTACTAGGTCAGAGTCATTTTCTGCCCATTGGAATTCTGGTAGCTTCTCAGTAGCAATTAAGTGTTGGTATCCCACATTGTCATGTATACTTTCATATACTGCTTCTTCAGACACCCCTTATAAACATTAGAGGAGGAAGACTGTCTCCTTTGTGCCCAGCACAAATGCTGCCCAGGGTCATTACTCAACAGATATGGTGATGACTCCACCTTTTCCAGGACTTGCCCTGGTCTGATCCTCAAGTTCCTACACAGATGATTGTTAGGTGTGTTGCCAAATCATCACTTTCTGAGGACAAGACCATTGTCCCAACATTCCTTGGTTTTATTCACAATGCTTAAGACATATTTGATGCCAACCCTAAAAATACAGTGCTTGACTGATTAATTGTTAAAGTCATCTTTATCCTCTCAATTTTAGTTGTCCTGAGGATGTCCTGGTTCATAGTAAAACTGGATTTGAGCACATCCTCCCCCTCTAGGCTCTTATTTTGGACCTCCAAATGGTCTAAGATGTGTAAATCAACCTCATTCATCACTAAAGCAGTTGGCCACAGTCTGACACAGGGGAAGAGACATGTGAAGTTGCAGGCTTCTGTGTTAAAAACCAGCATCCAAGCTGTTGAATTACCAATAACTCAAATCTGTGCCTTTTGTACTTCAAACCACATTTTTTTTAAAGATTTTATTTATTTGACAGAGAGAAACACAGCCAGAGAGGGAACACAAGCAGGGGGAGTGAGAGAGGGAGAAGCAGGCTTCCCGCCGAGCAGGGAGCCCGATGTGAGACTCGATTCCAGGTCTCCGGGATCATGACCTGAGCCGAAGGCAGTCGCCCAACCAACTGAGCCACCCAGGCGCCCCTTCAAACCACATTTTAACCCAATGAGAAAACATACTGAGATAATATACTGTTCTAATCAGTATTTGGCGGGGGAGGGGAGAAGATGCAAATATTTGAAGTGAGTAACTTAGACTTCAACTTTGGATAATGTGAAATCAATTCCCTAATACATCATATATAATAAATTGTTTTCCTCTCAGCAAGAAAAGTAATTAATGAGCAAAGCACAGGCAGACTATCACTGTCCCTTACCAGATGCTTATTTATAAGCAGGACACCAGAGAAGGTTGGGTTCAGAAGGAATAACTTCCAATTCCTTCCATCGCCAGGCTTCCTGCTCTGCTTAACAATTGTTATACTGAAAGCCAAAACTCTCCTAAAGGAGAATAATTGGTACACTGAGAGCTTAGGATTCCAGATACTGGTTAATAATTCAAGAGCAATAAGCTATCAAGTTGTTCTCATGTGCTTTTCCCACAGAAATTCCTTTTGGGGCAAACGATGTCTTAGAGAGGTTTCCTTCATTTCCACCAGAGAGGAGATCAGTCTGGAAATGCCAAATCCAGACCCACAGAGTGAATTCAGAGCTACACTGCAGATCCCACACAACAGAGACCGTATTTTTAAGGATTTTACTTCTCTTTATTGACTAGCTGGCCTCAAAAAAATGTCATGTTCATCCTCTTGAATACGTTCTTTAATTTGAATGATAAATATTTCTTGCACCTTCCCAGGCTCTTAAATGTCTACAAGAGACCTAAAATGACTGACTCCATCTAGCCTACCCAGCTTCCCTGTCTGAGGGTGACCTCACCTCTCTCTGACCCCTCCTTCCCCACTTACCAGCACTCACTACAGCTCAGCTTAACCCATCTACAGTGACTCTCAGCTCCTTGCTGGCTCTTTCCTTCAGTCTATGCTGTTAGCGAGCTCTGCAATATCATTTAACTCCCCCTGCATTTTACATCTTGGCTCCTTAACTGGACTGAAGACTCCCAGCGGGCAAATGTTATATGAGTGGGTCTATTAGTCAGCAGCTGTTTCTTCAGACTAGTTTTTAAGAAATTAACCCCTTGTTATCAATGGTCAAGCCCTAGCTTCTCCCTGATAATTCATAGCAGAAAGGATTCCATGCAAGTAACAAGAGTACATAGAGGCATCTGTGTTATTCTAGAGATGGAAAGTAACTGAAATCTGAGTAATTTAAGGGAAACTTAACTCTTAAGGCTAAGGATTATGAAATTCAGATCCCTAAAAGTTTCCTGCCTAATTCTGCGTTCTAGCCAAATTTCTCAGGGCACTGGGTTAATATGAAACAGAAATTGCCCTCAAACTACTTGTTTAAAAAACCCATAAAATAGCTAACATTTATTGCACACCACCATGTGCTTAGCACTGCTCCAAGTGCTTCACAGGTATCTGAGTTCATTCTCAGTGGCCCTATAAATAGATACTACCATCACCTCTGTTTCACGGAACAGGTGATTGAGCTGGGAAGTATTTGCCCATGCTCACAGTGCTGGGATGGGAAGAGCCAGGATGCAGGACCAGCAAGGCTGCTGCCTGTCCTGCACCACACCACCTTCCCACCACCTGCTCCCAAACACAAGGGCTCCTCTCCTTGTCTTAATGTATTTTACAGTACAATAGTTTACCACAGAATTGATGAAACTGATCAAAATTCTCTGAGTGGGAAGAGTGGATTTTTTAAGCAGTATACCCTTTCTACCTTAATAAATTCCAGCTGAGCTGCTATATAATTACACGGTGCCATTCACACTGTCTTCTACATAAATAGTGACTTTGGATTTGTGCAGGGTAGCAGCCCCACACCCAACAACCTGGCCTGCTTCTATCCTATTTCTTGTTGGAGAATCAATATGTGTTATCTATTTGAACATTGTTGATGCACAAAAATGCTTGAGATTCTTGTGTTCCCTGGGCACCATATAACCTAAGATTCGGTTGTAGAGACTAATTCTAACTAACTTCAGCATAAAGAGGGAATTTATTGGTTCAGGTAATTAGGAAGACATCTGGAGGTACACCTGACCAAGCACAGTGGAATCCAGACACTCAAATATCATCACAACAGTCTTTCAATTTGCTCTGATTTCTTCTGTATTGGCTTCATTCTCATCAGACAATCATCAGCAGTTTTAGGCTTAAATTTAGCAACAGGCTTGGAAGGGCTGTCCTATACCCATTCTTCAACTCATTATGTGACATGAAGAATCCAGAACTCCCAGTGGACAAGCCAATGTGTTCTGGCCCCCTGTAGAGAAGTTACTCCCACCTGAACCCACATACAATGGGTTCTGCATAAGAAAGAGAAAAGAGATGGTGAACAGACAAAAACAATAAATTTTAATAGAGATACCATCAACACACATATCAGAACACTTTTTTTTTTAAGATTTTATTTATTTGACAGAGAGAAACACAGCTAGAGAGGGAACACAAGCAGAGGGACTGAAAGAGGAAGAAGCAGGCTTCCTGCCGAGCAGGAAGCCCGATGTGGGTCTCGATCCCGGGTCTCCAGGATCATGACCTGAGCCGAAAGCAGTCGCCCAACCAACTGAGCCACCCAGGTGCCCCCAGAACACTTTTTAAATTTACCCCCAATTGTGTTCTTTACATGCAATACTGTATTCTTTGTAGAATCCAATAGATCTGTCAAACTTTTCATTTTGGACACCTTTTTAGGTATGCAAGCCATAGATAAGTCAAATCTCTGAGTCTCAGTTTCAAATAAGTAAACTGTTCAAAATGGCCATTAAGGAGCTTCCTTCTCCTAAAAAAAATTAAAAATAAATAAAAATTAAAAATTACATCATTTAAGTCATTTTCTCCATTCAAAGTAGACCGACTCAAGGAATTATACAGTACTGACAATTAAAATTACATTCTGCCTGGGCTTCTAGGTCACAGAATTATGTAAATTCTTTAATGTTTTCAATAATTAGAATCACAAGTTAACATAACAACTTTCTAAGAAAAACACTGCAATTACTAATGTTTACAAAAAAATTTTATTTCTAAAGTATCACGTATGGCAGCAGTATATACAATCTGACTTTAAAATTTTGAAATATGTCCCAGAAAACTTCTTAGATTTAGGGACATAATGATTTTGCTTTGTAAATCCATTCATCAAGTGAAAGCATCTTCTTTGGATTGTTATTTTCTGAGAAGAAAAATAATAATATGCACTGCATTGTTCAGGTTGTCTGTCCCTGTTGAGGATGCTAGAACAAAACACCACAGATTAGGTAGCTTATAAACAGAAATATATTTCTATTCCAGAGGCTGGGAAATCCAAGGCACCAGCATGTTCAAGTTCTTATGAGGGTCCTCTACCTGGTTCATAAACAGCACCTTCTCATTGTTCTCACGTGGTAGAGGGGTTAGGGATATCTGTGGGATGTCTTTTATAACAACAGTAGTCTCAATCATGAAGGCTCCATCCTAATGAACTAAGCACATCCCAAAGGCCTCACCTCTTAACACCACTAGCTTTGGGGGGTTAGGATATCAATATATGAATTTGAGGGGGAGGCATAAATGTTCAGACCATACCAGACTGCATTCCCAATCTGTAGCTCCAAGAATTCAAATGAAGTTGACTGACATACAATATAACAGAGAAGATAATATGTGCACAACTGAAGCCAAATGCAAAGATGCCCCATGTATACCTAGGAAAGTCACATTTTGATCTTAATCTATATCATTAAAATATTTCTTTTAAGGAATTAAGTGGGTTGATTTTTTTTTTTATAAAAATCATTCTAGAGGCACCTGGGTGGCTCAGTCAGTTAAGCATCTGCCTTCAGCCTGGGTTCAAGCCACATGTCAGACTCCCCACTCGGCAGGGAGTCTGCTTCTCCCTCTCCCTCTGCTCTGTCCCACTCATACTCTCTCTCTCAAATAAATAAAATCTTAAAAAAAAAATCATTCGAATGTGAAAATCTTTACAGTAAGTTCTAAAATGTTTGAAGAATAAATATTAAAGCTCTCATTTGCCTCTAAGCTTTCACTTAACCATTAAAAAAAAAAATGAACTTCCATCATTGCTGAAAATCATGACTTCCAAACATATATTTAATAAATCCAGTAAGAACACACAACAATATCTGGTAAGATCTAAAACTATCATTTGAACATCTGAATGATCTGTTTCTTTTACCAAGACTAATGACTATATGTGAAAACCTCCAGAAGTTCAGAGCCATGCAGCCAGAGCATAAATTTATTCAAACTTGCTACCTCTCCTTGGCCTACAAACCACTTCAAATCTTCCATTTTCCTAAGATTTCATTTTTTATGCCAGTTACAATCTTATTATATAGCACTTTAATGTTGACTTTAACTCTGTATTTCCATTTTCTTAGGGCATACATTTTTTAATATTTGTAAATAAAAAAGGTTTGGGGAAATATAATCCACACCCTAAGACTACCCATCTTTTATCTTGAAAAGTCGAACTGGTAGTATTCAGCTCTTATAATCATTCCCAAGCATGTTAATATTTGGCTGCTTTGTTCTATGGTCAAAAGAAAATGTGAGACTTCCCAATGACCTACAGCTGAGCCATGTGCTGGCATTTCAAATGACAGCTCTGAAGCAGTAGCCTTTGGAAGATAACCCACTGCTCCCTCAAACCTAGGAATTCAAGCTTTTCTTACTGACTTAGCCAAAGGATGTCATGACACCCATCATTATTCCCAGTATGGATGAGTAACTTGGTCCAAACAAGAATCGTTTTATTACATGAAACTGTGAATTTCATAATAGCATTTAAGTTCTTTTTAAAATATTAGTTAACATGTACTGCTTTGACTCCAAATTCCTAAAAAGAAAGATTGTTCCCACAATGTTTCCAGATCAATTTTTACAATATTTGAAACCCTTATATAGCATATCCTGTTTTAAAATGCCAGACAACTGTTTGTTTTATTGATGCCTGAAATTTGAAGCTGGCTTGTACCTATTCCTTCTACTCCTATTTAAAACATATAAATGCCGATTCTTCCCTAATACTGAAAGATAAGAGGTTTTGAATCTTTCTACTTATAAAAATCTAACAGTGAAAATTATTCCTGGTTTTAGGACTGTCACCAAATCCTATCCATTCTAACTCAATCATCATCTGAATTCTGCTTCTACTCCTTAACTATAATTGCCACCAACTTCTCACTTAGATAACTGCTTCAGTAGCTTAACTAATCTACCTGCCTACTGTTTCATCTATCTACAGTCCATCCTCCTTACCATCACTGGAAAGGGTCTGTATCTATAAAACAAATGTTAGGGGTTGTACACACTGTAATTTGCCTATAATTATTGATTTCCCCTTCATTCATACTAATAGAAATCTTTATTTTTATACAGGGACAATGTGCCCAGTTAAAAATACACATTTCTCTAGATTCACCATGACCAGTTCTGGCCAATGATATATAAGTAGATGTCTCTGGGTGACACTTCTGGAAAGCTTTACTATCCTGATCATATGGGAGACTCAACATGGGCCTTTTGTCCTTTTTTTCCTTCCTTCTCATTTCTCTCCGGAATACATCAACAATGGCAGGAGATTTGGCAGCCATTTTAACACTATCAGGAAGGAATACACTCACCAAGGTTGAGGAGGAGGCCAACTGCAGAATTTGAGTCTCTGTCAGTACCTTTGAGTTGCCACATCAATCCTGGATTCACTGCACACCTCTGGCCTTATTTCTCACTTATGGGAGAAAAATAACCCTTATTTGTTTAAACTACTATTTTCTGAGTTTCTGTTTCTAGCAGTCAAACACAATCTAACTGATAGAGGGGTCAGGATAAAAGTCTATTATATTCCAGGTGAATGGCCAAATGGTTCCACAATTCAGTGTAAATTCATCTCATCAATAGGATTAGATCAAAGAAAGCTCATGCCAGGTTATTTTATCTCTAACACCAAAATGTTCATTTCCCCACCTCTAGAGGCTATATCTTGATCATATGGCTTCCCTAAGTGTAGCTTATTAATACATGCTCTTTATGTAGAATAATCAATGCACAGAAATACAGAGAATATTAATTCAATTCAAAGATTTATTCTATGTATTTTAAACTAGTAAAGGAAGTAATGTAGAGTCTTTACACTTAAGGAACTCACAGTCCAGTTGGGAAGATAAAGAAGAAAAAAATTATTGTAATGAAAATAGTTGATATCAGGATAAGAATAGAAAAGACTTCATAAGACAGAATGCAGATTAATCTTTTTGATAAAAAAAAAGCTATAGAGACAATGAGAGTGTTAAAGAAGCTTAAAATCAGAAGTAGTGTTCTTTAACTAAATATTAAAAGGAATAAACAGGCATAAAAAGTGGCTTTTTTTAGCCTTCTAGCCACAATAGATTCACACTTTGAAGTATCCTCTCTCTTTCAAACACATACCTATTACAAATAAAAGGTAGAAATTAAAATGGAAAAACAAAACCAGTTTCAAAAATAAGAGAAGAATATCCACAGAAGACGGAAACAAACTGGTAAGTCTGATTAAAGCCATAAGCCTGCTGGTGGTGGTAGTCAGAGGTTAGTTAGTTAGTTCCCGGTGGCTTAGACAAAACCAGGTGTTTTTTATGTTAACATGACTGTTCAGGGTGAAGATGACAGCCAGAGGATAGTTTGGTGCTCTGTGCTGGCAGATAAGGAAATAATACTGAACATGACCTAAAAAAAGATTTGAACCATCTACAGGCCTAGAAAGATGGGAAAACTCAGACATAGCCT
The DNA here is from genome assembly GCA_004023965.1 of Spilogale gracilis. Taxonomy (NCBI): domain Eukaryota; kingdom Metazoa; phylum Chordata; class Mammalia; order Carnivora; family Mephitidae; genus Spilogale; species Spilogale gracilis. The sequence goes on along the minus strand of PITA01017592.1, from coordinate 17,633 downwards.
CATGACCAAAAATTAAACAAGCTGCCTGCTGAAATAGGGACTGAATCTGCAATATCTTTACTATGACTTGGGATAAGTATCCCCAAAATCACCTTATAAAATCTGGTCTGGACTGTAGCCTGGAAAACCTGGTGGAGAAAACTGAAAAAACCAATGACAAGTAGGAGTAAGAACAGAGAAAGAACCAATAAATAAATAAACAAACAAACAAACAAACAAACAAACAAGTATTTAAAATGAGCCTGAAAATAGTCATTCTAACAGGAGTGAGGTGATACTTCCTTGCAGTTTCAATTTTCTTTTCCCTAATTTGCTTTTTCCACTAATAATGATTAGTGATGTTGAGCACATTTTCATGCACATGTTGACTATCTGTATGCCTTCTTTGGAAAAATGTCTATTCAGATGCTATGCCTATTTTTTAACCAGTTTGGACTTTTTTTTATATTGAGTTATAGGAGTTCTTTATATATTTTAGATATTAACCCCTTATAAGATACAGGATTTGCAAATATTTTCTCTTATTTGGTAGGTTGTCTTTTCATTTTGTTGTCCTTTAGCTGTGCAGAAGCTTTTTAGTTTAATGTAATTCCACTTGTTTATTTTTGCTTTTGGTGTCAAATCCAAAAAGTCATTACCAAAACCAATGTCAAGGAACTTACTACTTATAAATAAAAGCACATTATAAGAAACATTAATGATAAAGAGAAAGTTTTAAGGCCACTAGAGAGAAAATACAAATTATCTACAGAGGAAAAATAATTAAACTGACATCAACAACAATAGATTTCAAAAGACAATGATGTAAAAGAAATGAAGTAAAGCAACCTTCAATTTAGAATTTTATACCAATCTCTCAAAATTAAGAGCAAAATACAAGGACTTTCAGACATGAAAAAACTGAGTCTATCTCCTTAGATTCTAACTTAATGAAATTTTAAAGTATACCAAAAATAATATTGAGTGCAACATATGATCAAAGCATGCTGGTTAACTTGATTAAAATTTAGTGGAAAAACTAATTTAATTCTTTTTGTATTAAAGAAACACATCAAAACAAAATGCTAGATAATCATAAAAGGTAGGTTAGGAAGTTGTATTTAATGTCACGTTCAGAAGGAGAAGAGAGGGGTGCCTGGGTGGCTCAGTTGGTTAAGTGACTGCCTTCGGCTCAGGTCATGATCCCGGAGACCAGGGATCGAGCCCCACATCGGGCTCCCTGCTCGGCAGGAAGCCTGCTTCTCCCTCTCTCACTCCCCCTGCTTGTGTTCCCTCTCTGGCTGTGTTCCTCTCTGTCAAATAAATAAAATCTTAAAAAAAGAAAAAGAAGAAGAAGAAGAGAAATACTGAATAACTCTAAGAATAATAACTGTTAGAAAAATATATGATTTAGGGGCGCCTGGGTGGCTCAGTCTTTAAGCATCTGCCTTCAGCTCGGGTTGTGATCCTAGAGTCCTGGGATCAAGCCCTGCATCATGCTCCCTGCTCTACAGGCAGCCTGCTTCTCCCTCTCTCACTCCCCCTGCTTATGGTCCCCCTCTAGCTGTGTTTCTGTCTGTCAAATAAATAAATAAAATCTTAAAAAAAGAAAAAGAAAAATATATGATTTAATGGGATGCCTGGGTGGCTCAGTCAATGAAGTGTCTAATTTCAGCTCAGGTCATGACCACAGTGTCCTGAGATTGAGCCCTGCATTGAACTTGACGCTTACTGGGAGGTCTGCTTGGGATTTTCTCACCTTTTCCCTCTGCCCCTCCCCCTCAAATAAGTAAAATCCTATAAACAATAAAGAAAAATTTATTATTTAGGGTGTGTTTTAAAAATAGAGTAAATATAGTGATACAATCTATACCATCTAAATAAGCAGACATAAAAGAAGTAATTTTTGATCATGAAGCCTTGCATTTTCATTTCACTAGGACATGAAAATTATTAGTCTGACCTGGCCAACAGTGAGATAGTGGCTCTACTTATCTAAGGATATAGTCATGGCAGAAGCAATGAACCAGCAGACTACTCAGAGACTTAACAGGGAATTCCAACGGTGCCTGATAAGGTCTCCACATATTACAAATTGACTCAATTTCAAAAGTTACTATAAATCTACAGTCATCAAAACTGTAAGATGTTGGGGCACTTGGGTGGTTCAGTCAGTTTAGTGTACAACTTGATCTCAGCTCAGGTCTTGATCTCAGCATCAAGAGTTCAAGCCTCTCACTGGGCTCTGTGCTGGGCATGGAGCCTACTTAAAAAGTAAATAAATAAATAAATAAATAAATAAATAAATAAATAAATAAATAAATAAATAAAAAATATATATAGGGGCGGTTGGGTGGTTCAGTGGTTAAGCCTCCACCTTCAGCTCAGGTCATGATCCTGGAGTCACGGGATCGAGCCCCGCATCTGGCTACCTGCTCAGCAGGAAGCCTGCTTCTCCCTCTCTCACTCCTGCTGCTTGTGTTCCCTCTCTGGCTGTGTTTCTCTCTGTTAAATAAATAAAATCTTTAAAAAAAAAATTGTGAAATGGTGTAAAGATAGAGATCAATGGAACAGAATTAAAAGTTCACAAAAAAATGCTTATCAAACTTATCAAACTCAACATAAAAAAATCCCCAACGATTCCATTCAAGAAATCGGCAGAAGACATGAACAGACTCTTCTCCAAAGAAGACATCCAAATGGCCAGCAGACACATGAAAAAATGCTCCAAATCGCTTGGCATCAAGGAAATACAAATCAAAACCACAATAAGATACCACCTCATACCAGTTAGCACGGCTAGAATTAACAAGTCAGGAAATGACAGGTGTTGGTGAAGATGTGGAGAAAGAGGAACCTTCTTACACTGCTGGCACAGCTACTCTAGAAAACTGTACAAAGTTCCCTTAAAAAGTTAAAAATAGAGCTACCCTATGACCCAGCAATTGCACTACTAAGTATTTACCCCAAAGATACAAACAGTGATCTGAAGGGGCACCTGCACCCCAATGTTCATAGCAGCAATGTCCATAATAGCCAAACTGTGGAAAGAGCCAAGATGTCCATTGACAGTTGAATGGATAAAGATGTGGTATATGTATGTGTATATATTCACATACTATGGAATATTGCTCAACCATCAGAAAGGATGAATACTTACCATTTACATCAACATGTTTGGAACTGGAGGGTATTATGCTGAGCGAAATAAGCCAATCAGAGAAAGATATTTATCATATGGTTTCACTCGTATGTGGAACATAAGAAACAGGGCAGAGGACCATAGGGGCAGGGAGGGAAAACAGAATGGCAAGTCATCAAAGGGGAAAGAAACATGAGAGCCTCTTAACTATAGGAAACAAAGAGTTGCTGGTGGGGGCGGGGATTAGGTGATGGACATTAGGGGAGGCACATGATGAGCACTGGGTGTTATACAAAACTGATAAATCATTGAACAATACATCAGAAAATAACGATGTACTATAAATTGGCTAATTGAATTTAAATTAAAAAAATTAAGACACAATTAAGTAAATGAAAAGATAAGCCACAGACTGGAAAAAGATATTTGCAAATCATATATCTGATAATGGGCTTGAATGTAAAATATATAAAGAACACTTGCAACTCAATATAAGAAGAAAATCAACTCAGTTTTTTAAATAGGTAAAAGACTTGGATAGATTTTTCACCAAAAAAGACATATAAATGATTAATAAGCAAAGCACACACAAAAAAGATGTTCAACATCATTAAGCATTAGAGAAATGCACATTAAAACTATAATAAGAATAATGAGAATACTGTTATATATCCACTGAATGACAATATCCAAAAAGACAGGCAACGCTACTGTTGATAAGGATGTAGAGAAAATTAAATCCTCATCAATTGCTGATGGGAATGTAGAATTTTACAGACACTTGGAAAACTCTTTGGCAGTTTGTTGAAAAGCTAAAAAGAACATTACCATGTATTTCAGCAATTCCACTCCTAAGAGCATACCCAGTGGAAATGGAAATATGCCTATCCTGAGACATGTTCCAATATTCATAGCAGTGGTAGTCCTAACAGCTACAGGCTGGAAACAACCCAAATAATCATCAACCAGGGAAGGGATTAAAAAGTATTATATCCTTACTATTCATCAATGAAAAGGAACAAAATATTGACACATACTGCAACATCAATAAACCTCAAAAATGTCATGCTAAGTGAACGAAGCCAGACACAAAAGACTACATACGGTATAAGTCAATTTATACACAATGTCCAGGAAAAGCAAGATTCTTAGTAAAAGAAAAATCAGTGGTTTTCTAGGACTTGAGAGATATAGAGTGAGAGCAAGGATTGACTCCAAAAGGGCTTGAGGGAAGTTTCTGAATAATGGAAATGTTCTGAAATTACATTGTAGTGGTGATTATGCAACTCTACAAATTTACTTAAAAATCTCATAATTATGGGATGCCTGGCTGGCTCAGTTAATCATCTGCCTTTGCCTCAGGGTCCTGGGATCAAGCCCCACACTGGACTCCCTGCTTAGCAAGGACTCTTCTTCTCCCTCTCCCTCAACTCCCTCTCCCCTTTACTCACCCTCTCTCTCAAATAAATAAATAAAATCTTCAGAAAAACTAAAAATTAAAAAAATTAACTCACAATAGTTTGCTTACAATGGATGAATTCCATAGTATGTAAATTATACCTTAAAAATGTCATGAAAAAGTTTTTATAACTAAAAAGAAGGGCCACTTTCTAGATTTCTAGATTTTCTAGATAAATCTACAGAAACTCAAAGGAGTGAAAATAACAAAGATACATATAAATACATATAGAAATCAATAAAAAAGAAAAAAATAATAAATAGAAACAACATGAGAAAAAGTTGGTTCTTAAAGAAAAAAATTCAAAATGGATAAACCACTGGTAAAACTAATCAAACAAAAGAGAGAAAACACAAAATTAAACATTTTGGGAATAACAAAATAACACACGGCACCTGGGTGGCTCAGTCAGTTAAGTGTCTGCCTTTGGCTCAGGTCATGATCCCAGGGTCCTGGGATTAAATCCTTCATCAGGCTCCCTGCTCACTGGGGAGCTGCTTCTCCCTCTTCCTGCAGTTCCCCCTGCTTGTTCTCTCTCTCTCATCAAAACAAATAAATAAAATCTTTTAAAAAATAACACAGACACAGTAGAAACAAAGAAGGGTGAAGTCATACATTCAGGCCAGGGAAAATATGAACAAAGTTATACCAGAGTGTTCTTACTAAAGCAAGTAAGCAAGTAGTGAAAATTAGCTTGTGAATGTAAGAAAAAAAATTACAGACTTAAGGATATCAATTAAAGTCATGGAGAAAAAAGACAAACCTAGAATAGATCTTAAAATATGATTAATTATCTATCTAAACACCATATATATTCTGTGCACAAAATTTAAACAAAACCAACTCAATTCTAAAATCCTGGGAAATTTTATGTGACATTTGCCATTATGAGTTCTGTAGAAGGAAAGTGATATTCAGTTAGAACAACAACTCATATTGAATCAAAAGGCAGAAATTTAATCAGAATTCATGGCTCATCATAAAATATGACTTTAAGAATTCCATACTGCATATCCAGCTGGATCAAGATTTCCCAACAAGCCACTGTTTTTGGGAGAACATCATTTCTTCTTTGTCATAATTATTGATACTAATATGTATCTATCAAAACTGCTAAGTGCAATATGAAAATCATATCAGCAGTTCATTTATTACAATAATTAATAGCAACCTGAGTAGCCTAAAATGGAGAACCACTCTGAGAAGAAAGTTAGCTTTTCAATGCCTTCATGGTTCCTTCAGATCCCAGTTCACTTTTTGATTACAGCCTGAGACTCCATGACATCCTAAACCTTTAACAATGGTGTAAATTAGCATCACATATAGTTGGTGATGGTTCCATTTATTCAATTCAGCTACTATTTGTTAAGGGAGTCTTCTGCACAAATACTTTAAGGTCTCATAGGGTAACAAATGACTCATGAATGAGACTCACATTCAGATTTCAATCTGTTTAGGAAAACTGCCATATAAAGGAATGCTCCCACACAAAGTAGATGGCAAAATGTATGGCAGCTCTGGAGGTCAGCCCTGCTAAAGTGACCTAGGGAGACTTCAGCAGGGAGCATCAGAGACTGGAACTGAATAAATGGGTCTGGAGGTTGCAAGGTGAGAAGGAGAATATTTTAAAAATAGAAGACAACTTGAACAAGGAGAATATTTTAAAAATAGAAGACAACTTGAACAGAGGCCCGGAGGAAAGGAAGTAGAAAAGGTGTGGAGACAACAGTGAGTAGACCTGTAGGGTTAAATCTCAGGGCTCACAGATGAAGAGGGTAAGAACTAGAGGGGAAGGCCTAGAGAGTGGAGAAATTTGAACACCAAAGAGAAAAGATGAATTTAAGACTCTAAGGAATTGGAAGTCACTCAAGAGTTTCCTAGGAAGAGTAGGGGAACAAGGTAATCAGATCTCTCTGCAGGCTGGAAAAGTGGACAGGTAGACCAGCACATCAGCAGTGATCTAGGCAAGAGGGAACAGCAGTCAGAGACTAGGGCAGTGAAGACAGGCACAGAAAGTTATGGGGTATATACTTCAGAAATAGAAACTCCTCTTTGAAGATCCAACTAAGTCATTACTTCACAAAGAGCCACTTTTGTTGATTCAGATCAACATTGATAATGTCTTTCTTTTTCTGGGATATAAATAAAGTAATATCATTAAATATTCTTTCTCTGTGTAGAGAATTCTCTCAACTTAGATTGTACATCTTCCCAAAGTTAGAAAGCATCACTTTCTTTGAATAAACCCCACACTGTACAACTGAATACAGATATTTTACATGAAAGTCCTCAATTACACAGTTCAAGTACAAGACTAGAAACCTCATTCTCCAAAGTTCAAACATAGAGTTTGAACATAAGCTCCTAGGCTTCTGAAGGCAGGAAGTGGCAGGTATAAAATCTCAAAGCTCATATTTCTGATAAATTCAAAAAGCTAATGAGTGCTAAATCCCTTGCCTATGTTTCCCTGGGTCAGCTTTCTATATTCCTGGCATGCAGAAAGTGCTTGGGGAGTCCCCAACTTTGTCATAAATGTGCTCATGGCAAGAATGATAATGCAATGTAATTATAATTCAGACTTGCCAGTGTGTAAAATTTATTTAAAGATTTCTATCAAAAGATCTCACAGAACATTGAGTCTCTTTGGATCACTTCCCAACATTAGGTATTTTACGATTCTTCCTGTGGATCATTCTCATAGTAACTTGGTTAACTTTATTCTCATTTTACAAAAAAGAGAAAGTCTCATATAAGATAGATGAGCAGAACCCTGCTAAGATATCTGAGGATAAGGGTGACTATTTTCTATTGTGAAAATAAATAACAAAAGCCTAGTTTAAAATAGAGTCACTAAGTGACCTCATCTGACAATCCCAATGGCTTTCCCAAAACCTCTTGATTAAAATATGATTTATGCTTGTACCCAGAAAGCCAGTGATCCTGTGCATGATTATTCTAAGCAACTCCAGATTGTTTTTAAGGAAAGTTCTAGCCTTCCAATGGATGTTGTATGTTAAAGACTACATTCAGGTAGCCTTGAAGTCTAGGTTTATTAGCAGGCTGAACCAGAATCTTTCTCATTCTCATTCTATCCAGATAGAATGAGAAACTGTGTCCTCTCCAGTTTTCGTTAATTTAGCAAATCTTCTTGACTGCCAGTTAATTTAGCAAAGCTGTTTTCCTGCACCGTACATTCAACTGCAAGGTAGACAAGTCAAATCCGTAATTTTCAGATTTAACGAATGGAGGTCCCTAAACAGACAAAACCCCTCCTCATGTGTGTCATTACTGCAAAAAGCCAGGACATTAGAAAAAAGATTATTAGCAACTTAGGTGTTACAGGCACCGTCAGCCCTCTAATTAGCCTTTCCCTAATTACAGGGCTCTAAGGATCTACAAGGGCTTTTTCCCCAATCATTTGTCTGAACCAGCTTGGAGAAACAACTCTCTAGATTGGGGATGAACCTCAATGTGCCCTACCCTGGAGCTACACTCTTTATGCTCGACCCACTGTTATTAAACACCTCCTGCCTCATGGTATGAAAAGGTTCTTCTGGATCCTCTGGCCCTGTTCATTTACTGGACCAAGATTTCTTAGCGAAATATCATGCTGGAATTTCTTTCTTCTTAAAGGGGGAGATAACTCTCAAATTCGATAGTAGCAACCAAAATAGCCAACTAGGTAAATCAAATGACCGTTCCACATCATTTTTCTATCCCATCTCTGAGGACACTGAGCTAATTTTAGAAATACTAACCAGGTGTCCCAATTCTATCAGCTGTAATACATCAAGTCCAAATAGAAGAATATAAGGCTCAAGGCCTCATTATCCCTGGCCCCAGGTGAAGGCCAGACAATATCATTTTCCTTTTCTTGGGAAGAAAAGCAATACACCTGATAGTGATGCCTAAGGGTTTTACTGGAAGTCCTTCCTACTTTTTTTTTAAGCTTTTATTTATTTATTTGACAGAGAAAGAAAGAGAGAGAAAGAGCGCGCACACGTAGGTAGAGTGGCAGGCAGAGGGAGAGGGAGAAGAGGCTGAGCAGGGAGCCTGATTAGGGACTTGATCGCAGGACCCTGGGATCATGACCTGAGCTGAAGGCAGCCACTTAACCAACTGAGTCACCCAGGTGCCCCTCTTTTCTACTTCTTCCAACCTTAAAAGTGGATTTAGATGATACAAAGCTACTTGGACTTTATTACAATATATAGATTACTTGCTTCTCTGCTCCCCCTTTCATACCTCTTCACAGAAAGACATCTACCTGTTAAATCTTTGAGCCTTAGATGGACACAGAGTCTCCCCAGAAAAATTACAATTTGTTCATGTTGGCTTTGATATTTAGGATACATGATCTCAGAACAGGGGCTATATTTAGATTCAAATAGGCTTCATGGCATCCTGAACTTCCCAAAACCCAAAACTAAGAAGGAAAAAATGTCTGACTCTATTTTTTGGGAAGATCAGGAAGGGAAGTCCTGAAGGAAATCTTGATAAATCTCCCTGCTCTTAGAAATTTCAGTTATCAACCTTTCTTTTTTTTTTTGTATTTGAAAGGAAAGGTTATGCCCTTGGAATACTTACCCGATAACCTGAGGACTACAATCTACCCGTAGAGTATTACAACCAACAGCTAGACCCTGTGACATAAGGATACCCACCCCTTGCCTCAGAGCCATTCCTGCCACTGAAGAGATAGTCATGGGCTCCCCTCTAACCACTTTTGTACTTCATGCAGTAGAAGCCCTCCTGAGCTCTCATCACACTCAACAGATTTCAGCTGTCCCCTCACCCACCAACTAAGAAATCTTCTTGCTATTCACTTCTCACACAACTCTTTATCAAATCCCAATTCTGCCACCCTTCTTCCCTCCTCCTAAGGGCTATACTCCCCATGACGGATTCTGATAGATCATCTCCTGACTCACTTGGCTTACAGAAAACTCCTTTGGATAACAATGATTTTCATGGTTTACTGAAGGTTTTTATTTAAAAGGTAAAATGGTAAGCATTATGCTGGGTATGCTATTACAACTACTTTTGAATTCATCCAGATGTTACCTTGGTCCAACAGGCTGAATTAATTGCTCTTGCTTGGGCCTACATTTTTAGCCAAGAGCAAAACTGCACATATTTATGCTCATAGTAGGTATACCTCTGTAGTAGCTCATGATTTTGGAAAGAATGCTGCTTTCACAAACCTTTGTTATAGTCCTAAGAGTTGTTCCCCCAAATGATAATCTAAAAAAGTCAACTAAAAATACACAACAGTTGGTCTCAGAAAAGGAATCACTGGTTCAATGAAAAAAAGCAAAACCCTGATGTGGGCCAAATAACAATCCAGTCCTGCCAGAGATTCTGAAGTTCCCATTACTGACATGCATTCAATCATTGGTCTACTGATAAAATGATAACCTTTATGAACCAAAAAGCTATTAACAAGGCTGCAAAGAGTATGTACTTTATTTGCCCCACCTACCTGAAAGGCAATCTGGGAAAAGCTGTCTTCACTACTACTGGACACTTTAAATTGCCTAACAGACCATTCGAGGTTTGGCAGATGAATGTTATTCAACTTCCCCCATCTCATGAATATAAATATGTCTTGGCAATGATTTGTATGTTTGTTCACTGGACTCAAGTTTTCCCTTGTAGATACTTGTGGTGGCTAAAATCCTACTAGAAAAGATTATCCCTGCCTGGGACTTCATAGTGATCTCAAACTTCATACTGACCAGGGAACGCACTTCACTGGTCAAGTGTTTTGCGAAAGCTCAAGTCTTCCTCTTTTAGAACCCATAAACTCTCATCTTTAGAGATAATCACCACATTCCCAATGTACTTGGTTCCTGTTTTTTTTTATTCACAGCTGGTATAGAGGAATATACTTCAACATCGCAAAGGCCTAAATGCATCTGTGGAGGATAACCAAGCTTTAGTAAGACGGTCTTTCCATAACATGATCCCAGGAAACAAAGACCTTACATATCACGTTTTGTAGCCCAGAGACATCCTCTATTGGAAAAAAAAATGTCTCTACAAAGATTCTTCAACCCTTTGGAAAGGCCCCTAATTAAGTACTAATAATCAACCCTTGGGCTGCCAAACTCCAAGGAATAGGCTACTGGATCCATATGTCATATCTAAAGAAAGCACCAAAACCTGGCTGGACCTCCACACCAACTATTGAACTGAAAATTAAGGTTTTTCAGGAATTGAAGCTGACAACAGCGGAAGGCAAGAGTTTTGCCAAGATGACTAAACCAAGCCTATATATCTTCACCTCACTGTTGCTTCTTAGCTTATTTCCTCCTTTTCTTTTTTGGCCCAATCTATTGCAAAAGGGGAACATCTTTCTGACTGTTGGATCTGTCACCAGAAACTGATCTGTTTATGATGTCAGAAATCCCTTATTCTTCCATATTTAAATAATCTGTTCTCCTGACCAAGAGAAATATAAATGAGCTAATTCTTCTTTGCAAGCCTTTTAGAAGACCCTTATAGGCTGGAATGGTTCTTTGAAGAATGTTTACTCTTCATCTGATTCTGTATAATTATTTTTAAGTTTTATACCTAATGCCTCTCAAACCTTTTATAGAAACAATTTGCCCAATAGGTTGATGTTAGCTCAGGACCTCAAAATTATTTCCAATATTTATGACCTTGGTAAGATAAAGACCTCAGATGGGAAATGCCTGAGAGTTCTTCCTCCCACCTTTCCTTGCTACTCAAAGGTGGCCTTAATCATTTCCAATCTATGTACCTCCCTTCTCACATAGGACATGACAACCAAGAAAGGTCCTTCCTGGCACTGAAGAATGACATTCCTAAATATGAAAAAACCTGACTCTTAACCAGAGGTACTTTTGAGGAAAAAAAAATTTTTTAAGATTTATTTACTTGAGACAGAGAGAAAAGTCTGCATGTGTGAGCAGGGAGAGGAGCAGAGGGAAAGAATCCTCAAACAGACTCCGGGCTGGGTGAAATCACAGAGCCCAACAAAGCAATGGATACGGGCTCCATCCCAGAACCCTGAGATCATCACCCAGGCCAAAATCAAAAGTCAGATGCTTAACCAACTGAGACATTCAGGCAACCCAAAGAAAAAATTCTCGATTAAAAGGGAAAATATGAAAATAAATACAGAAGGTCTCCAAGTTATGATGGTCCAACCTAAAGTTCTTTGACTTTACAATGATGCAAAAGCAATATGCATTCAGTAGAAACCATACTTTGAATTTTGATCCTTTTTCAGGCTAGTGGCATATAGAGCAATACCCTCTTGTGGGAGTGGGCAGTGGCAGCAATGATTTTTCCCCACAGTAGGTTAACAGGTGTTCTGAGTGTGTGTAAGGTAGGCTAGGCTAAGTTAGTTCAGTAGGTTAGGTATATTAAATGCATTTTTTATTTATAATACTTTCAACTTAAAATGGGTTTATTGAGACATAACCCCATTGTAAGTTGAGAAAGATCTGATTTTAAAGACAGAGATAGCTGAGCAGTAAGCCCTGAGGTCAGAGCCCAGAATCTAAATCAGCAGATTTCATATAAAATGAAGTCAGGAAGCCCTGAAGGAGGAGTTCTCACACACAACCACTTAGTCCCCAAATAGGAAGAAGCCTATTTTACACATTCCAACAGGAAGAAGGAAGAATTTCTCCTTGCACAACAATGGCCCGATGAAAACAGCCCCTCCAGCTTCCTTTCCTATATAAAAGGAAGCCCTTCTCCTCTGTTCTCCAGATTTACCTAGGGTTCACCGTGGTTTACTTGTTCTGAATTGTAATTCTCTGATATTCCCAAATAAACTCACTTTGCTTGTAAAATAGCTGCTATTTTATTTTTTTCAGGTCAAAACAATAAACACAAAATTTATGTCCTATATATTATTTTGGGCTAAATTTTGTTCCCCGAAAATTCATATGTTGAAGTCCTAACCACCAACACCTCAGAATAGACTATATTTAAATATAGGATATTTAAAGAGGTAACTAAATTAAAATGAGATCACAAAGGGGGGCTTTAATCCAATATAACTGATATCCTTATACAAAGAAGAAATTTAGGCAGACAGGTATAGAGGGAAGACACAGGAAGAAGATAGCCATCTACAAGCCAGAGAGAGGCTTTAGCAGAAACTATTGCAACCTTAGCAAATCTATATGTGATTTTATTATTTGTTTCAATAGATCATATAGGTATACTTTGGTGAAATTTTTCTGGGGGGGGCGGAAATGGGCAGTAATAAGCAATTTAATTGTGCTATTTTGGAAGACCACTGAATTGGAAGCCAGCAGCACAATCCTAGGGAAATCACTTACTCTCTCTAATTTCCCATTTTCTCATAGACTGACTGAGGAACTGTTAAACTAGATGAATATTTTTCAAACTGTACTGAACAGAACCCTAGGTTTACAGAAAGGTGCCCCAGGAACTGCCTGGAAAAGCAAGAGTAGTTCCACTCTCCCTCTTCTCTCCTTGAGGCATGACAAAAAAAAATAAGAATCCATTTTTAATGAGGAAATTTAAAAAAGAAAACCACTACTGGATGACCTTCAAAGTTATTTCTCGCCTTATCTTCTATATAATTCTATTAGCCTACAGAAGTGTCTCCATTTGTTAGTTCTGTGTTTATACAATATTCAAGTATTCAAAACAGAAGTGCAAGGTGATAAACCTCGAGATACATATTGTAACATTGCACAGGGTTTTTCATCACTATTGAAATTCTGGCCTGGATGATTGTTTGTTGTGGGGGGCTACGCTGTGTGTTATAGAATGTTTAGCATCATCCCAGTCTCCACTCAGTATATGTATGCCAGTAGCCACCATCACCCGCCAGGTATAATAACCAAAAATGTCTCCAGCCATCACCACTGTATTTTGGGGAATCTGAATTGCCCCAGACTGAGAACCACTGTGTTATAGTAACTCAAATCTTCTCAAAACCCATTAAGAGGCTGCCTGGGTGGCTCAGTGGGTTAAGCCTCTGCCTTTGGCTCAGGTCGTGATCTCAGGGTCCTGGGATCGAGGCCCACATCAGGCTCTCTGCTCGGCAGGGAGCCTGCTTCCTCCTCTCTCTCTCTGCCTGCCTCTCTGCTTACTTGTGATCTCTCTCTCTCTCTGTGTGTCAAATAAATAAATAAAATCTTAATTAAAAAAAAATTAAGAAAATCCAGGAAGATGTGATCTCAACCTATGATTCTCAAATATACTCTCTCAACGAGCATCTCCCACAAGTAAAAAAAAAAAAAAAAAAGAAGAGAAAGAAACAGTAACAGAAGAATGTTCATACATTGTGTTTTTTCTTTGATTTGGGGAAGTTAGGTGAAAGTTGCCATATTTGTCACTTAAAGAAAGGTCAGTAAGGAAATTGTGTTGCCCTGCAGAGGCTGACCTCATGGCCTCCCAATCTACAGGTTCTCATGGAGATATGCTCTTTTAGAAGGGCCCCTCAGGGCTTACTACTCTGCTCTCTTTGTCTTTAAATTCTTTAGTTATATCTTTGAACTAGTATTTTGTGAGTAAATTCCCATGGGACAGTGAAATATGTTCTCCCTCTCCCAGCCTCCTCATGACTCTGGGACTTGTTTTTGCCTTCCCCCTCCCCACTCCTGCATCATGTGCGCTCCCCATGGTATCTCAGGGCCAGGCGAGGCACCAGCCATCCCTGCCCTATCCTGGCAGAGCCAGGAGCACAGTTTGGCAGGGGCCTTCTGCCAACCCTCAATCCAAGCAGGAGTGTGTCCACTCTAGAGGATATAATCCCTCGGCAGTTTGGTGACATAGTTGGAGATCAACTGTCTTCTGTGATTTGGGGCTGTTAGCAGGGGAAGGAGAGACTAATTTCTCTGCCCCCAGAGAAAACCAGTCATTTTCTCTCTTTTTTTTTTTAAGATTTTATTTGTCAGAAAGAGAGAGAAAGTGAGAGAGGGAAGAGAGTGAGCAGGAGGAAGGGCAGAGGGAGAAACAAGGATCCCCACTGAGCAAGCAGTCCAGTCCTAGGGACTTATAATCCCAGGACCCTGGGATCATGACCAGAGCTGAGGGCAGAGGCTTGACTGATTGAGTCACCCAAGTGTCCCTAAAACCCGGCATTTTCACTTTGCATATTCTGTGGTGGGCCCTGCAGCCAATAACAGAAAACTGGAGTTTCTGTACCCCTGCCCACAATATTCTTGGAATTGCCTTGAAATCTCTTGGGAAGTAAAACTGAGCACTAATCTAGGTCAGGGTTATCCAGAGGATGTTAGGTCTCGGTTTACCCTCCACGACCATACATAACAGCAGTCTGCTGGAGGTCAGAAGAGTGTTAGCCACGTGGGTGTGGAGACAGGGTACCTGTCAGGACCAGCCAGGCCTGGAGAGAGAGCACATCAGACTGGAGAAGAGAAAGCCTCTGCAGGAATTACTTGTACACCTAGTGGGAAACAGAAATATTGGTAATGTGAATTGCCTGCTGGGTTGACTGCTTGGAATCTACTGTGTAATGGTTTGCGCTTTGTCAAACTCGGGTTTTAGTTTCCTTGACCCCTTTGTGGTTTGATCTACCTTGGAGTTACTGCTTCCTTGTTTCCATCCCACCTTGGCTCTCCTGACTCTCCTACTTTCTGGTTATTCCCCTCATCCCCCTCAAGGGCTCCTGCTTCTGTACTCCCTCTTCAAATGTTTGGGTTCCTAGGCCTCATCTCTCCTTACATTATGGTCTATCTTGCAATTTCCTTGGCATCAGGGTGTCAAATACCTGTCAAATTTCTGTGCTGGACTCTGAACTCTTGTTCCAGCTGCATAACATGCAATGCTCAGTGCAAAATGAAAATGTGGGCCCCTTACCCAAAAAACAGGACAAAATTAAACAAGATTAAAACCTTTAATAAAAGGCTTTATTTTTTAATAACTTATTTTATTTTATTTTTTCACTGTTCCAAGATACGTTGTTTATGTACCGCATCCAGTTTCCCTTTCTTTTGCACTGCCATTCTTCATTTGGAATGATGGGTTTCATTTCCTGTTTAATGTCACTCTAAAGAAAAATTAAAATTTTGAAATATTGCATTAATTTCACCATCATCTATATATTATTCATTGCCAGCCTTAAATACAAATACAGGAACACTTAACTTGTATGCAATGTCACCAAAATTTCATAACACATATTTCATAGCTTATACATGTGTATACATGTATTACCAAAGCGGTTAGAAACACTGCACAAAATTATTTCCACTATTTTTATTTCACTTCTTTATAGTTCAACCAACATTCTCCACCTCTGTCTTACCAATGAGTAAGGACTCAATGATAAAAGATCTGTGGGTTGCTCCATCTTTCCCTTCTGTGCCATCTTTACAGTGTGTTTGGCTAATTATGGAAATTAATACAAGTAGGAAAGAATATGAAAGGAGTCCTTGTCATTTCTGTTTCTTGAAACCCCACTGCCTTCTTTCTGTATTCAAAGCAAGTTCTAGTTCAAATGAAGAGCATGATCTTTCAGGGTTGTCAGCACCTCTGCTGAACTCCCGCGCATTGTGAGTCCGCCAGAATCCTGTACTCAAGGAACATCAGGAATGGTACATGCAACTGAGGTAAACAGGAACCTTGGAGCACATGTAAATTGTGGAGTCTCCTCTTCTTACATGCTCAATTGTCCCATCAGACTTCACAAGCCCCAAAGATAAATAAGTAAGAATTTCAAGACAAGGAAAACAGACCATTAAACCAAGTGCAAGACCCTTCTCAGGCATACACATCTCCAAGCCCAGATTACTTTTTTTATATATAAGCAGAAAACTTGAAGTACTTCACATCTCCTGCAAGTATGTAACTCAGTGTATAAAACTGAACTTTTACCCGCTGCCTCCCTATTTCCTAACTCAGTAGAAGGCTCTGCCTTTTCGACTCCCCACTGCCATTCTTCTAAGCCAGGACTCCTAGAGTCTCTCTGCTTTCTTCCTTATGCTCAATTGTAGTCATCACTTCTGGAGTTAGTTTTAATGCCTGAACACTTCACCTCAACATATCATCCCTGATTATTCCTGCCATGTTTCCCTGCCTCCAAGCCATCCTTCTATCTATCCTCCATTTCAGAGATGTGCCTTTCCAAAAGTGGTTGGATTTCTTTGCTACATAAAACTCTTCCTAACCATTCCATCCCATTTTGGGGGAAGGGTGGGAGGAAAGAGGAGATCATTACTAGTTCTTTTCATTTCATATATGTCCTTTTGTGATCTAGGCCTGACTACATTTCCAAACCCAGGTTGTCACTTATCAACATTGACCTTCCTTTACTAAGATCCTAGTTACAAATTTCTGGAATTTCCCCCCAAGTATGTCATATTCTCTCAAAGCTCTCTGTGCCTTCCTCATATTATTTTTTCTCCCTACAGTCTTTTCCCTAGTCAGTGCCTACTCATCTTTCATACTTTTCTCTGGAAAACCTTCACATATCACCCCACTGAGGCTGTTTGCTGGCCCACATTTATAAATCTTTTGCAACTAATGCTACTTTCAGTGATTGTAATGCATTACTGGCTTACTTGTCTGTGTTCTGTCAAAGCTGTGAAAGTCCTAGTGCAAGGACTCTGTCTTGTACATCACCCAGCAGATAGCGTGGTGACTGGAACATGCTAATTGCTCAATAGTTTTCATTGACTGAGAGATGTGATAAGAATAGATGAACCACAGAGTATCTAGTTGACTCCAGCCTAACTATTCCACTTTTAACTCTATTGTTCTGTAACCTTTCCTCCTAGCTAATTAAACAATTTATTCTGTTTCCTGGGAACTATACTTAACTAGGCTGATGTTTTTCAGAGACATTCTTTTCCCTGTAAGTACCTAGTAATATCCCATGGACCCAGAACAGACTTGTTGCGTACCTGGCACCCATCCTCCAGTATCCAGTTTTACTTCTCAGGAAACTCTTTAGTGTCCTATTAAAAAAAAGGGGGGGGGGGCAGGGAAAACTAAAACACAGAATTATTTTTATATTTGGCTCCAAAAAAGAATCAATGGCAAAGCCAAAAATAATTGACATTTATTTAATCCCCA
>PITA01017591.1:21562-42967 GCA_004023965.1 Spilogale gracilis | reverse complement strand
GTGATTTACACGATGGGAGGAGCAAGACTGGGTTCTTTCTGCCCTCAGGCTGAGATTGCCTGAAGAGGCAGGAGGGCCCGAGGGAGAAGGTGCTGGGCTGGCCCAGAGCCCCCGCTCCACCCCTGCCAGCCATGGGACCCTGCATGAGTTCTCCCACATCCCAGGCTCGGGCCCCTCGTCTTCCCCCCATCCTCCCGCACACGCACACGGCCGTGATGAAGGGTCGTGAGATGACACACGTCGAGAACTGGCATTTACAAATATTAGCGTCCTTCCTCTTTTGTTTAAAAAGGGGGCCAAGAAAACCAATCCAGGCTCAGACCGGTAAGCTTCCCATCCGCTCTAACAGAAATTCTGAAAGTGCTTCATAGAACGCAGGAACGACCCGGCAAGTTTGAGCTCACTTACCCCAGAATCTTGCTGGGCAACTGCACGCCCCCTCTTGGTTGTTTGGAAGGATGGCAGGCATTCCGGCCGGCCAGGGACCGGCCAGGGGCTGGCCAGGGGCAGGCCCTGCTTCCATCCATAACAGAAAGCTACGGCCGGCTCACTCAGCGGTTAACGACAAAACCATGTCCAAGACTGTGGGGGAGTGACTCACACTGGCTCCTGGGGGACGATTCGCCCCTGGCACGGGCAGGGCTGGTCCTCGGCTTTACCCAGAACAACTTTCTTGGCAGAGACTAAGATGGAAACTTGAAGGTAAGTCCAGCTTGAGAGCAGTCAACTAGGGAGGCAGGGTCCCCTGTTCAAAGCCTTCCATGAACCCCAGGAATGGGCCACAGTATACAAGACAGGGTTGCCGGAAACTGGATAAGCTCCTGGGTAACTCCAAGAACCGCTACGCAGAGTGGCCAAGAACTCTGTGCCCCTGGTGGCCAGGAGACAGAGGCTGGGTAAAGCTGTGGCTGCAGTTCTGGGGACAGTGCAGCCGCCTGCAGAAAGCCGTGCCCAGGCCTCGGAGCACCTGTCTAGAAGGTCTTTGATCATGTGAAGTCTGCCTGCAGGGATCTCGGCAGGAAGAGGTGGGCCTGAAACCCATGTTCCCTGGGGAAGCCTCACTCGGCCTGCTCAAAACGTTAGGTCCCTAAGACACTTAGCATTTATGTGCCCAGAGAGCAGAACTAAGCCCAGTAAAAGAGAAAGTTTCTAGGGAGACAGAGTTCTGTCCATCGTGAGGAATAGTGAGTTCCCTGTCCCTGGGGGCATGTAAGCAGAAGTCTGGGAACCGTGTGTGCTGGGTGGGGATTTTGTACTAAATGGGGAGGCTGCTTCTTTAATATAGATAGAACTGTTTCTTTAATTCTATCAGCTTAAGAATCAGGGCTAGATCAGGGCTAGATTGTGTGAATCAAAGTAGGTGTCACAGAGAGTGAAGGGAAAGGAAGGTAATGACCACAAGAATAGTTATTATTAATACTACATTATAGATCACTGCACATTCCCATATATTCTCTAACTGGATCTTCTGCCCTTCCCAGGGTAGGATGATTAAACCCATTTATAGGATGAGGCAACTGAGGCCCACACAGGAAATGGGACCAGCCCAAGCTCACAAAGCACATCAGCCCAGATTCCTTCTACAGCCCAACACCTAGGGGCCTTCCCCTCCTGTACCCCCAATGGCCACCCATCACCCTTGCCCAAGAAGGAGCAGAAACCTCTCCACCACCTGGGGTTTCAACCAGCTGCCAAGGCTAGAAATTCCTCTTGCCCACCCCCCTGGATCCTAGGAGGGGAATCCCAGCCCAGGAGGCTTTACCCCCCAGGCCCTGCATGCCCTGCTTCTCCATTCCCCCCGCCTCTTCCCCTGGGAGTGCAGCCCGAGCCCCGTACGTGGGTTCCTTCACAGGAACGTCCAGACCCCAGGCCTCTGGGCGGGGGGGGGGGGGGTGGCAGCGCCCGGACCCGAGGCCTCGCAGGGGGCCGCACCTGCCACTACTCCTCGCCACGGCACGCCCTGAGCCCTCAGGATCCTTTTACTTTCCAGGTGAGGGAATGAAAGCTCAGAGGGGTTAACAAACTTGTCCAAATTCAAAATATTAAATGGAACAGAAGAAACAGCTTTTAAGTCCTGGAGTCAGGGTGTGAACCCAGGACCAGCTGAATCCAAGCCTGGGCGCTCTCACGTGCCCCCAGCGGCCTGCAGGGAGTCCCCGGCGCAGACAGCAGGGGTGACAGGGCAGCAGGGACAGATGAACTGCAGGGCCAGGATGAGACAGCTCCGGGCACCACCCTCTCCATCACTGAAAGGCCACCGAGTGCCACTCTACTGGCACCTGCCCCTCAGATCCAGCCACGGGTGTCCCTGGGTCCCTCCCCGGACATCCGGACCTGCCGCCTGAGGAGTCTCCCATTCACAGAGGGCCCCGGGCCAGGCCCCCGGGGGGGGAGGGGGGAGGAATTAGGGGAGCCAGTCCTAGCCCCGGGCAAGACCATCTGCCCAGCTTTCTCGGCTCACGGCCGGCTAGAGGCCCTAGTGTCCACACTGCCCACCGAGCCACAGCACGCCCTCCAGCCTCGTTTGGCTGAGCCAGGTGTCCCCGTGCCCCACCGACCGGCCAAGAGCCATCTGCCTGTCCCCAGAGCATGCGGGATTTAAGCAACAGCCTCGAGACTGAATATTTAAGAAGGAAAATACCGTTTTTTTTTTTTCCTTCAAGAGAGAGAAAGGGAGGGAGGAGGAAGCCCGCAAAGAAGGAGGAGGGAGAGAGGGAGGGAGAAACCTACCCCATCACTGCAGTCAAGGTCACGGGCTTCGCTGTGGGGTGGGTGCAGGCAAGCAGCCCTTCATCTGAGAGTTCAGGCTGAGGAAACTAAACGCTTGAAGCCGGAGTACATTTACTACCCTGAATGATCTGTCGGCTTCTATTAGGCTAAATATCTCTGTATAATGGGGAATTATCCTCTGAAAAGGCAAACTGCCGGCCTCTCCAGGGAGGGGGCGCGGCGGGAACCTCTCGTCGTGAGGGTTCTCCCACGGGAGGGGGGGAGGGAGGGAAGAAGAGGACCAACTCAGAAAGCCACCCCCCACCCACACCCCCTCCCCGGGAAGTCAGTCAGCAGCTGTTTGCCGCTCCCGGCGGGCGCCAGCCTCCCTCCCCCTCTTCCTCAGACTCTGCCTCCCTCCCTCCACTTAGGAGCCTGAAAAGATGCCAGACCTGGGGTAGAGGCCTGAGGGTACCTTGGTGACAGCAGGTAACTCAGGGGAGCCCCTGAGCCTCTCTGAACCTCTGTTTCCCCGTCTTTCAGACGGAGCTAATAGCCACCCGGAGGCTGTACGGGGGCAGGCATGAAACTGGCCCAGAGCCCAGCAGAGTGGGCACCAAGGACCATTTCACTCACGCTGCTCCCCCCGCTGGTGAGGACCGCCCCCTCCAAGTCCCCTCCTCCTCCTCCTCACTCCCCCCTGGACACCAGCACCTCCTCCGGGAAGCACTCCCTCCAGAACCCCGTTCATGGGTATCTCCTCCAGCCAGAAACCCAGGAACCCACCTCCTGGGTTCCCCTCAGTGCCTAGCAGTTGTGTGCCTGGGGACACCCCAGCCTGAGGGGTTCCCTCGGACCAGGGCAGCTTGGCCTCCTCCTCGGATAGGGCACCCAGAACGCTGCCCAGGTCTGGCAGGCGTGGAGGCAGGGGCTGGGTCTCCTAGAAGGCGACACCACCAGAAGGCAGAGCCAGCAAGCCAGAAATCCCGCCCTGAGTCCATGAGAGCAAAGGGGTGGGCAGACTGTCGGCAGGACTGCCAGGGCCCAAGGCAGGGCTGGGGCCGGCTCAGAGCAGCACAGAGGCAGGACGCGGTGCCGGGTTCCCTGCAACCGGCTGACGTGCTGCAGGCTCAGGCCGGCAGGGCTCTTAGGGGTCAAGAGGGGCAGGGCTGACCTGGGAGGGGCAAGGGTCAAATGTCTCCAGCTGGCCTGCAGGAACCCCTGGGACAGCTCGGGACCATCACTGCGGGTGCGGCCACTGCAGCTGTGGGGCAGGAAAGCCGTCCTGAGGGTAGGCAGAGGCCACCCCGTGCCCCATGTCCCACTGTAGACCCAGAGGTCAGCCCAGGGTCCCCACAGCGGGCAAGGGCAACGTGCTCCTTGATTCAGTCATTGATTCATTCAGTGAGTGCTCTCTAACACCTTCTGCGAACTGAAGCCGCAAAAATTCCCCAGATCCTGCATCAGGGATTTCAGTCTGATGGGACAAGTGCGTAGGGGGAGCCCACGGGGAGAGAGGAGACAATGACTCAGGGACTGTGTGAGAGTGAGAGCTCAAGTTGCTGGGGAAACAAGGTAGGGGGCCCCCAACCCAGGGCTGGGGTTCCAGCCAGGCTTTCAGGGGAAAGGTCTTGGAGAAGGGCCTCGAGGGAAAAGGAACTGGGTTTGAATGCGATGGGGAGGCCAGCAGCGCTGATGGCCAGGGGCACGAACGACGGGCGCAGAGGGAGAAACCTCCTCTCTCCCGGGGAGGGCCTTGTGTGCAGAGACAGGGCTTTAGCTCTTACCCCAAGAACCATGAGCGGCTTGAAGGACTTTAAAAGGGGCGTGACAGGCCCCAATCTGTGCTTCAGAAACATCACTCCAGCTGCCCCCAGGTGGAGGATGGAGGGCACAGGAGCAGAGAGGAAACAGTGAAAAGTTAGGACTGTGGCAGTGAGCAGAAGAGAGAAGGTGGGGGTCAAGGCAGGCCAAGGGCGGGAAAGGAGGGGAGGGTGTAGGAGGGACCTGCGGGGTGAAGGCCGCCATTCTAACACCGCGGTAAGACAGCAACGGTGTCCCACCGAGCCCAAGGGCTGCGCCCGTCTAAACACACGGACAAACTTCGCAAGCCTTTTCAAATCCAGGAGCTGTTTTGACCACACAACACTCAGGCGAGTCGGAGAAGCCGGGGATGAGTCACTTAGTTCACTAATTCAATAAGAATTTGCTGAGCGCCTGCTAGTTTCCAGGCCTTGTTCTGACCTAGTCTGCAGAATGGGAAACTGAGACCCAGGAGCGAAGCCCAGGAAGTTCCAGGGCCACACGACGTGGGTGGGCATCCATGGCTGAGGCCAGTCTCCAGTGGCCAGAGCTGGGGCAGGGCTCGACCGGGGTGGACACTGGCCCGGGGGACCCATTGCCTCCAGAACTGGGAGGTTGGCGGCAAAAAGCCAGCAAGGAGCTGTGGAAAGGGGGGAGGGGGGAGGCCAGACACGGGGGGCTGGCTCGTGGGCCGGGGCAGGAGGGAGCCTCGGTCAGGAGGGGGAGCCCCTCTTCTTCCAGGATGGGGTGGGAAGCCAGAGAGACAGTATGAAGTGAGGGGAAGCAGGTTCCTGGTGAAAAGCACTGATCTCTGCAGGCCAGAGGCAGAGAGGGAGCAGCAGGGCCTTTGGGCCCGCCCGAGAGAGGAAGGGGTAACAGGCAGGACCAGAGACTAAGAGGGGTCAGAGTGGGCATATCAGGAGGACCCAGGGCTGGGCCCCCTGAGGTTGCTACACGGAGGGGAGCATCAGGGAGCCCCAGGAGGGAAGAGCAGGCCCCACGACCACCCCAGCAGGTGCCCTGTGCAGTGGTCTCAGGCTGCCCCGTGCTCAGGGGGTGCTAAGAGTCTCCCCAGAATGTAAGCTCCCAAGGGCCCAGCCAGGTGTCTGGCAAAGCCTAGAGCCGCCTACCAGCCTGCAGCTCCTACTGTCACTGATGAGGCCACCTGGGTCAGCACGGGAGCGGCTCCTGAACTCTCCTTCCCAGAGGAGGCCCCAGGCCGGCCCATCTACACCATGCACTTGCAAGCAGGCTCCCTACCGCCCTGGGCCCTGTTCTCCCCAGGAAGCCTGGGCAGCGCCCACCTCCCAGGTGCTCAGGCAGGGAAAGCAGCGCCCAGCACCCAGTACATGCATCCAGACGACTTGGTGGGGGCAGCGGGGGGCATGGGAGGTGGGTCCTGGAGTCCAGTCCTCACAGAATCCCCAATGTCTGGCACAAACTTTTGCTCAGTTAACGTTTATTGACCTGAGTTTAACTGCTAACCCGTTCGCAGGGACGGGAGGCAGTCAGAATCCTGCCCGCTGGGGAAGGGCTAAGAGGAAGGCAGACATCCGCAGGAGGACATGACAGATGCAGCAAAGGTCAAGGTTACAGGGCGCGGGGGAGGGGGCAGAGGCTCTGTTCTCACCCCACCTGTTAGGACTCCGCAATAATCAGGCAAGCTAGCAGAGTTGCTGGTGGAGGGCAGTGAGAGCTGGGGCTGGAGGGCGCCCAACTGGAGGGTCCCGGGGCAGATAGGGCCCCTGGCTGCAGGCCCCCGATACCACCCAGAGCCTTGTGAGCTGCTCATCCTCCATACCCTCCCCACTGTGGGGTCCATCCCACTCTGTGCACTGCCCAAGCTAGAGCACTGGAGAGAAGCTGAAATAAGTCAAGAGGAAGGAGGAGTCACTTCTGGGAGAAGGGGCAGAGTGTGGAAGGCTTCACAGAGGTGGTAGCTTTTTAAGTGTTGTGGGCCTCACCTTGCTCTTCCATGAAATGGGACTGCTACCCTCCTCCTCGCCCTCTCCCTCTTCCTCCTCCTCCTCTTACTACTACTGCCAGTAATAATAACTACAGCATGTGGAACCCTAAGTCTGTGCTGGGCTCTGTGTGAGTACTCTGTGCCCGGCGGGATTGAGGCAGAGATGAGGCTGAGCCTGCCCCGCTCCTGGGCTCCCTTTCATTGGACCAGCTTGTGGGGGTCGAGTGGGGTGTAGGCCTTGGGCAGCAGGCAAGTGGCTGTCACTGGTGGCCACGGTCTGCGAGTTCCCAGTGTTGGCAGCATCACTCTAATCGGCCCTCCTGGGCTGGGTAAGCAGAACAGGGCTGGAGGCTGCAGGAGGGACGCTTCCAGAACCAGGCCAGAGGCGGCAAAGTCGGAGGCTACACAGTGTCTGTGTGGCGCTCGCAGCCCACAAAGCACTCGTGTTGGGTGTAACCTACGATGGCAGCCCCTGCTCCTGTCTTCCCAGGACCAACCTCACCCAAACGCCTGGTTCCGGAGGGTCTTGGGCTCTAGGCAGGCAGGGGTGGAGGAAGCAGGAAGAGGTGAAGGCAACCGTGGCCATCACTGCGCGTCTCTGCTGGGACTGCACACCAGCCCGGACCAGTAGGATTATTCCCACTTAATGAGGAAGCAGGCTCCGGGAGTAAAGCCCCTGCCCAAGGTCACAGCTGGGAGTGGCTGTTCCTCATGGACCAGGAGGTGCCAAAGGCCAGAGGGCTCATGGGACTGAAGGTGGGGGGCACATCAAGCACAATCAGCAGGCCCAGAAGGGGGCTTTGGGGGCAAACTCTTCCTGACAGCCCCCCCAGCACCACAAGCTGTCCCACATACAGGGCTGGCGGGGGGCTGGGCAGTTTGAGACGATGAGGCAGGACAGGGTGAGAGAGGGCTCTCCTTTGGCTCCCAGCAGTCCTCTGCCCCACTCACCCTTCCCTGAAAGCATCCCAGCTTCCTGGTGAGATGGGGCACCTAGGAGGCCTTCCGTTGCCACCAGGGCTTAAGAAGGAACTTTGCCTGGGGGGGCACGGGGAGATGAAGCTCAGCCCAGAGCTATGACAGGCTGAGGCTAGTGCAGGGAGAGGGTCGGGAAGGCCCAAGAGAACAGAAGTCACAGTGCCTGGACTCTCGCTGGTAGAGAGCACCATTCCTTTGCGTCCTCGGAGGTGTTCAGTTTCTGCAAGACTTCTGAGCCTGAGTGAGGCAGCATCTCGGAGTCCTGGCAGTGGGGGAGAGGCTGCTGAGGAGGGCCCCTTCCTCCCCTAACACACTGTGTTTCTTGGCACGAGTGTCCTTCCCTCTCTGGTCCCTGGGTGCCCCATCTGCAACGTGAGATACCCAGGCTTAAATGCTGGCGGACACCTAAGGGAGGTGGTGAGGCCCCAGACGAGCTTCTGCTCCCAGGGCCGGTATCGACTCCAAGCTGTGAGGTCAGCACGATCCTCGCTGACCTTCCTTTACCTTCTCAACAAGGCCATGCTGCAGATATCAGCGCTCGATTTGCCAGAAAAATCAGAGTCTCTGGCATAAGAAGGAACGCTCCCAGGTGTCCAGAAAGAGCTGCAGGCAAGCCCCAGGGACCTGGCTTTGTTCAGCACTGGACAGCTCCTGGCTGCTGCCTTCCTGCCCCCAGCCCTAGACACACAACTTTAGCAAGCCCCCTTCCTTCTAAACTTCATCCAGGCTTCCCCACGACTCCGGCTTACACTCATCTCTCCTGGGCTCTGGGCACAGCTGAGGTCGGTGCTTATAGTACTAACATAGCTCTTGCCCCCTTTAACTTCTTCCTGGCTTAAAATCTTATCCTCTCAACAGCTTCTCGAGGGCAAGGAATGCTTGCCCTCTCTCCTGTCTTTTATCTTTCTTTTTTTTTTTCTAAGATTTTATTTATTTCTTGGACAGAGAGAAACACAGCCAGAGAGGGAACACAAGCAGGGGGAGTGAGAGGGGGAGAAGCAGGCTTCCCGCTGAGTGGGGAGCCCGACGTGGGGCTCGAACCTGGGTCTCCGGGATCATGACCTGAGCCGAAGGCAGTCTCTTAACAACTGAGCCACCCAGGCGCCCCGGCCCTCTCTCCTTTCTATGCCCCAGTCTGGGTACGTAATGGGGACTGGCTTCGGGGCAGGCAGATGTGGGTGAGAATCAGGAAGGAAAACTCTAGGCCCATCACTTTACCCCCCTGAGCTGCAGACGCCCCTGCTGGGACACAAGATGGCCCTGTTCACCTCACAGGCCTCCTGGGCTTTCCATCTCACAGGGCAGGTAAGCCATGAAAGGGGCTGCCATTGACCCTCCCTCAAGCCCCTCCCTCCTGGGACTTCACTCTAAATCTGCACCACTTCTCTCCCATGAGACTGTCCAAATGGCTTACAAATGGGCAGGTTCTTATCACTGAGAAATATCTGAAAAGGGTCAGAAAGCCCCAGGAGAATGGCTGGCCCAGTGCTCAGAATCCCACAAATAGAATATGATTGTTCTGTGGGCTCATGGGCGTTCAGTTTCCACAATGGCTTTGAACTTGGGAAAGGTGACATCTAAGAACACCAGCAGTGAGGCATGGGCCCTGGGGTGCTGGTCCCTCTTCTTTACTAACATACCATGTGTCTTGGCACGTGTCTCTCCTCCCTGGCCCTCAGTTACCCCATCTGTAATATGACATGTCCAGACTTACAGGACACAGGGTGGCCCTCTTCACAGTATTTCCTGGAGACAGAAGGCAAGAATGCCTATAGGGTGATGTCAGGAATACTGGGAAGGACCCTCTAAACCTCTCAAATTCAGGACCATGGTTTCCAAATGCCTCCACTGGGACTGCCCCCTTCCCTTTCCTTCTAACAAAGGGGAAAAGCCCAACTCCTGGGTTTTCTGGGGCCCTACAAACAAGCCCCTGTGAGGAGAGAACCTGCCTACATGCTTTGGACTTTAGAGGAGGGTCTCCTAGTCTACCTTCAGGCTCAGTTTACCCAGGGAGCTTCAGCCTGAGGAAGGCTGAACTGACAGCCCCCAGTGTATATGGAAAAGGGAGTAGGATTCCATGGAGAGTATGGGAGGAAAGAGTTCTGGTGAGAGCCCCTCTCTGCCCCAGGGAGGGATGCTGGAAAGGGAGAAATGGACAGAGGGATTTATCCTAACTCCGCCACATACCTAGCTGGCTGACCTCAGAAAGTCCCTTCATCTCCGAATTCCAGTTTCCTGATCTATAAAATGGAGAGAATAACATGCACACACAGACACACACACACAGACACACACAGACACACAGACACACACAGACACACACAGTGTTTGGTACATGGCAAGATCTGGAAGAGCTCCAGACATTATGACCAGAGTCCTGGCCAGGGCTTTGGCTTTTTCACATCAAGGCCCAGAGTAAATGATGTCAGTCTTGGGCACTTAAATAATAAACCCCATGGGGGGAGATGAGCACTTGAGAGCTCAGAAGGAGTGTGGCTGAGGAGGGCACTTGGCCTGCACCAGTGGGACTCTTCCTAGAGAACCAGGCTGAGCCCTGACCCTGGTCACACAGTGAGCCTCAGCCCGGCTCACATACGGATCCCTGGTCCTACTCTCACAGGAGCCCTGAGCCTGGTCACACCCTGAGCCCTGACCCAATCACCAGCTACTGTGGCCAGTCCACACCAGAGGCCAATGTCATAGTTGGCTCTAAGGAGGGCTGCCGCACTCCCATCTTCTCATCGAGAACCTGCTGGGTCAATCTCTCATCATATGAACTGGCTCATGCCTGTGTCCCTCGTCTCTTGTCCCTCCCCAGGCCTTTGCCATGCCACTGGCTTTTGCCTTGAAAGTGCTCCCCCACCCCACCAGTAGCTTGGCATCCAACACCCCGGCCATGATTTCTAGGCCCCCGAACCAGTTCTGTCCCCTGACCACAGCTCTACAGTCCAAGCCTTTGGTTTTCCCTCTCTGACCTCAGAAGACGGAGATCCTGGAATGCCTGAGGGAAAAAGCCTTAGGTCTCCTTCATTCTGCGGATCTCCATCCAGGTGGGGACACTGAGGTCCCTAAGGGTGAATGGCAGCCCCAGGACCCCCATCCTGGTGCGGTGCCCCCCACCCTCCTTGGGACAGCTGAGGCCTCCTGACCAAGGGCACTACAAGTGTAGCACTGGGAAGAGAGTCCGAACCCGAACCCAGATGTGGCCATGAGTGAAGACCAAGGAGGCGATAGTGGGAGAGGCCTTGCCCACCCATACCTAAACTCCCACCACTCTCAGCTCATCCTGGATCATCACTGCTCTTCTCAAACATGAGACCACACACGGGTAGGGGGGTCGCCTCGAGAGGTGACCGCTCTGGGTTCACATCCCCACTGAGCGACGCCAGCTGTGTGGTCTTTCTGAGCCCCAGAGCCACTGTCCGTAAAAATGGGGTAAGAATAGGTCAATCACCTGATCCTGACCTCCTTGCCATCTCACTCCTCCCCCGATATCCCCAAAACACCTCATGCCTCCTCTTCCCCAAGCCCACTCCTCTGCCAGCGCCCCTGTCTCCAGGAATGTCTCCAGCACTGACCCAGCTGTGCATGCCAGAAACCTGCGAGCCCTTGGGACTCCTTCCCAACTCCCTCCCTCAACCCAGAACAAGTCCTGAATGTTTCTCCATCTTCTCTCTGCACCGCCATCCCCAGCCGGGCCCACCACCACCTGCTGGATACACCCTTTGTCCTTACGCCTCTCCACTGTCCCCCACCCGCGACCAGGGCAGTATCACTGAGCCCTGAATTACATGAGGTCCCTTCCTGTTTAAAACCCTCCACCAACTTCCTTTTAGAACAAGAGGCACCCACCCTCCTTACCCTGACCCACAGGATGTGCCTGACCCAGCCCCGCCACCCACCCTGACCCCCGCCCCCCTCCCCAGGCTCTCTTCTTCCCATTCCATGAGTTTTCTTCCAGCTCCTCAACACATCAGGGTTCCTCCAGGAATGGATTGCTCTTCACCCCTCCTTGTACACAGCTTCCTCCTCATCATTCATCTGATTATGGGATGAGACACTCCCTCACAGAAGCCCTCCCAGATTGCACTGTCTCGGCGGGCCACCCCCACCTCTGCATTCTCTATCATTCCCTTGTACCATTTGTCACAATTTGCTATTAAACTTCAATTTGTTTGTTTGCTTGTTTAGTATTTGTCCCACCTCCACCTTCCAAAAACCCATGAGATGCCCGAGGGAAGGGGCCACGGTGACCTTGCTGCCCTGCCTGGAACAGAGGAAGGGCTCAGTAGGCAGCAATCCCCTCTGAGGTTCGCCACTCAGGAGCAGATGGGAAAGTCTGCCCTCCCTGCTTGGCCAGGCAGTCCCAGAAGAGGATGCTGACAGGCGCAGACACCTGAGTAGGCATGGCTCTGCCTCCCTGGCCGGTGCCCGTGGTGGTGGCTGCGCCAGGGCGACACGCAGAGCCTGTAGGAGCCAGGGCAGCTGGGGACTGAGCAGAGCAGAGCCTGCAGCAAATCATGGCCATGCAGGCTGTGAGTGCCTGGGACCTCCTGCTCCACCCACTGGGCAGGCCCAAGGGACAGACGTCCAGGAGGAGGAGGGTGGGGGAGGAGACACCTTCTGCCCTCAGATGAGCCTGTCAAAGAGGCAGGCAGGACCCCTGCCCCTAGGGCTCACTGGTCCGGTCAAGGAGACTTAGCCATGAGACCCACCCCTCCTATCGTTCGATCTCTGCACAGATCTCTCCCAGGCAGTGGGCGCTGCTTGGGCCTTGGGGGTACCAGAGTGAATACACCCAACGTGGTCCCGAGTGACTCTGGGGAGAGGCGCCCACACACATGTGACTCCTTCCAGCCCGCCTATGCAGAGTCTCCAAGGTCCTGCAGGGTAAACAGGAGAGGGGACGTACACTCGGTGGTGGCTCTCCAGGGTTGAGGGGGCATAAGCGGGGGCACTGAGTCCAGACTGGGAGGAGGCAAAGACCTAGGGAGGATGCTCCCCAGGAAGGTGTCTGTGCTGACGAGGCTGGGGAGGCGTGCAGCGGCACGGAGGGTCGGGGACAGGCCGGTACTAAATCCTGACCGCCCTGTCCTCTCTCATCACACACATCCTCCCCCAGCTCCAACAGGTCTCTCTCCAGAGCTGTCCCATCATTGGCACAGCAGCCCCTGTCCTGAGGGAGCCACTCTACCAGGCTCCGCAGATGTCACTGACATTTCCACATGTCGCCAGCCCCTCACGGTTGCCCACCTAACTAGTCAGTGGGGACCAGAGTGGTCCCGACAGCCCTATCAGAATGCCGAAAACAGAAAAGTTCAGGACAAGAAAGAAAGAAAGAAAGAGAGAGAGAGAGAGAGAGAGAAAGAAAGAAAGAAAGAAAGAAAGAAAAAAAGAAAGAAACAAAAAGAAAAAAAGCCCCATGAGGGGGTATTCTCCAACGAGGGGCACCCTGAGGTCCTCATTTCTCCCTCAAAAGCTCCCCTGACATGCTGGCAACCTCAGAGGAGGGTAAGGCTTGGGGAGTGGCCCCTGCTGTACCCACAGTTCTGGTCTGGGCAGAGCTGGGAAGGGGATCAAGAAAAAGGGAAGCAACCATCTCTGTAAATATCCCCCAATACACACACACATAACTCCCTGGGCCAGGGGGGAGGAGCACAGGGGCGGGCCTCCGAGGGACACCGAGCGGTTCTTAGCCTCTCCAGGGCAAGGACAGCAGCCTGGGTTCGCTTACCTCTATGTGCCCAACATCAGTCATCCCCCACCCTGGACACAGCCCATGCTCACCATGACCCTTGAAGAAGACACAGCCCTGATCACTCTGCATGTGAGGAAACAAGCTCAGAAAGGTCGTGAGACTTGCCCAAGGTCACACAGCCAGGAAGAGAGGAGCTCAGCATTGGGTGAGCACTGTGACAACAAGAGTTTTGGCCAGACACAAAGGGGATCCCCCAAACGGGTCCAACAGGAGCCTTGATTCTGGGAAGGCAATCCCAGGATGATGGGGTGGGGTCCCTTCTCAGGAGGCTACTGTCCAGGGTTGGGCAGGGCTGGGTGGCTGGCCAAGGGGCTAAGGGTAGGGGCTGCACCTGCTGACCTCAGGGGTATCCCCCTGCTATGATTTTCTGGGACCACCAGGCTTCTGGAGGGTGGGCTTGGGAAGAGGCTGGACAGTCCCTGACAATAGCTATTGGAGGAGTGCTCTGACCATCACAAGATGAGCACCAATCCAAGCCCAGGGCCCTCTGCAACTCTGCTCTTTCTGTGGGAGGCTCTGACTTCCTGGGGCCACCAACAGAGACAAGGGTGCCCAGATCCCAGGAGACAAGGGGCCTAAGAGGATGAAATGGGGGAGAAAAGGGGCTCAACCTCCCGGCCAAACTAGCCAGTTATGAACCCTGTCCTGCGGTTTTGACAGCGCCAGGCACCAGCTTGTCCAGAACCCCCATCTTGAGCAAGGTAATTACAGTTCTTCCTGTGTAATGAGATGGTTTTTAAAGGCCATTCAAAAGAAATTTCCTATAATGAGGTGAAGGGGTTTATAGTGTTACACATCAAGGCAGCTGGTAATTGGTGGGACCACAACTGAGTCCCGGAGCGCAGTCCTGGGAGTCCCAAACCTAAAAAGTGAGGATAGGAGAGACTCCCAAGCCTGGGAGGGGAGACACGCCCTTGGCCAGTAAGCGTGTGTGACACCAGCAAGCCGTGTGCCGGAGAAGCAGACAAGGGCACAGTGGGCCTGCAACCCGGTTGGGGCACAGGAGGCTGACAGCAGGGGCTGGGCAGGGGCCAACCTGCAGGGGTGAAGTCACAGGATGGATGTCTGGGCTCAGGAGAAGGGAGATGAACGTACCCGGGTGAACTGTGTCCCCCCCACCCCCGCCCCTGCCAATTCACGCCCAATTCACCCAGAGCTTCAGACTGTGACTTTACTTGGAAACATGTAACTAGTAATTGCAGAGATAGCTAGTTAAGATGAGGTCATACTGGATTCAGGTGGGTTATAATCCAACAACTGGTGTCTATAAAAAGCGTTAAATTTGGACACAGACGCACACACAGAAGAATGTCATGTGAAGACGAAGCAGAGATTGGTGTGACGCATCCATGAGCCAAGGAACACCAAGAAGGTCAGCAACCACGGGAAGCTGGAAAAGGCAAGAAGTTTCCTCCTCCAGCGCCTTCAGAGGGAGCATGACCCCGCTCACACCTTCATCACAGCCGTTCAGCCTCCAGAACCACGAGAAGGTATCTTCCTGTTGTTCTGAGACAGCAGGTTTGTGGTCATTTGTTCCAGCAGCCCCAGGAAGTTAACAGCATGACCATTCTAACTAATGAGGGCAACTATCCAGCAGTGGAAACGGCAGCCTCAAAAGGTGGAGACAGCCCCACCTGCAGAGGTGGGCAAGCAAAGCCTGGAGTGTGGCTAGTCCCCTCCAGTACCCTGGACAGCTGCTGGCTCGGGTCCCCGCTTAGTCCCCCTCCAGTACCCTGGACAGCTGCTGGAGCGGGTCCCCGCTTAGTTCCCCTCCAGTACCCTGGACAGCTGCTGGAGCGGGTCCCCGCTTAGTCCCCCATCTGACCTCACTGTATGCAGTCCAAGAAACTGGAGAAGATGGAGCGACCATTCGCAACCCACAGATTTGGAAACCGAGGCCCACGGAAGGCAGACAACCTGCACAAGGGGGCCAGTAAGCGGCAAGAGCAAGCCTGGGACCCTGGAATCCTGACTACTAGTCTGCGGCTCTTTCAGGCTCCCTGCCTTGATTCTACCTCCTGCGACTTCCTGATCTCTAGCCTCCATGGCAGTTAGCCGTCCAACCTGGAAGGCAGACTAAAATCCAGTCTTCCTGTCCCCAGCTGTTCCATACTGAAAGTGCCATCAGTGCTGAGAGCCTTACCCAACTCCAACCAGACACTTCTAATGGATACTGCTGACCTGTGGCCTCTAATGTGTGTGCCGGGGTGTGGCCACCCACTGGGACAGACGCTACACTGGACCCTTACTGAGCACCTGCTGTGTGGACAGCCCTGGACACAGTGGTGGATGGGGGTCAAAACCAAGGAAGGCAGGACCCTCTATCTTCTTGGGGACCCAGAGTCTCTCAGATCAGACCACCCAGTGAGACCACACAGAGTGTCCCTAGATCAAGTGTGACCTCTGGCTGAGTATCCAAGGCCCTCTCCTAGGCCCTCTCAGGAGAAGCCCTATCTGGAAGGGGAAGAAAGGGAGGAGAGAGGACGGCCAAAAGAGATCAGTGGCTCCTCTGCCTTCTCTGGATCCTTCCAGGCCCGTGGGCCCCGTGAGGCAGGGCTGTCCCTCACCCCCACCTGTGCCTGGCACTCCTGCCCCGCCCCCAGGAGCTAGCAAACTGCGTGGAGGCCCCCAGCTCTGGCACCAACTGAGCCTGCATGCAGCCAAGCTCGCCAGCCAGGGCAGCCCGGCTCTAAGTGCTGGTTAATCGGCTGTGCTCGGCGGAGGGAGGCGGAGAAGCGCGCTTTGAAGTCGCCCGGTGTGACTTGTCCAGTGGGAACAACGAGCCACCCAGCCGGTGGAGAGTCGAGTCTCCTTCTAATTAGGTGTGGCTTTGAACACGGAGGCATCAGATTAATGAGGTTGACGGCGCTCGGCTTCACCGTGCGGTGGGCTGCCTCTGCTCTCTCATCGCAGTTTGATGCCAAAACCTTGTTCCCTAAATCAAAGTTCTCCTGAAACTGCTTTCTGACATGCCTTGGGTTTCTGCTGGGCGTCTCTGCCAGAGAGCTAAACGCCTTCACCTCCATCCCATCCCTCCCAGCGCCAGCTTCGGTTTGGCGGAAGACTTCGCAGGGCTGTGACACCCTGCCAGCCCCCAGGGAGGGAGCAAGGGGCACACGGCAGCGCCAGGTGCAGAGCTTGCTGGCTCAAGGTCACACCGCAGCTGGCCAGTCGTACCCTGGGGCCCGTCCCCCTCTGCCTACAGGCCCCCTGCTGCAGCTCTTGGCGGGTGCTGGCATGCTGGGCCACGGAGGAGCCACTGGCCGCTTTCCCACCGTTGGCATCTGTTCGCAAGCCTTCAGGGCATCTGGTTCACCCGTCTTCACAAAAGATTGAGATGTCTCAAGAGCCAGCCCGCACAGCCTTGTCTTCCCGCCCCTAACTGCTCTAGCCGAACACCTCCTCCCCAGGCCCTCTCTGGGTCTCTGCTCTCACACATCCCCTCCCTCATCCCTCTGGTGCCCTTCTCTCCCACCTCCAGTTTGCTAAGCTCACACCATCCTTCAAAACCCAGCCCCTTCACCACCAGGGTCACCAGACTTCTCTTTCCTTCTCTGAGATTCTCTGGCCCTCAAATCCATCTCCTTGAGCAATTGTCTCTTGCCGTGCATTCCACTGTTTCCATTCCATGTTACGTGCTCGCTCTTTTGTCCTGCCCCACCATGAGACTGTGGCACAGAGACAGGAAGAGCCCCTGTGTCATTCCTGTGCTTCCCATCGAGAAGACTGGTTGATAATAAAGATTCTATCCTCCCTTGGCCCTCTGGGAGACACAGGGAGTGAAGACACCATCTTGCCCTCGGTTTCTCCATCTGTCAAATGGGAATGAGGCCCTCACCCTGCTTCCTCCATGGGCCTGCCGGAGCATCCAGGAGGACTGTGGACAGAGGCATGTGTTCTGGGGAAGGGGGGCTGTGCCATGAGTGGGTGTCCCCTGGGGCTAGGGCATGGGCCCTGGCAGGGAGGTTGGGGACCACTGGGGCTCAGACAAATCAGTTCCTCTCTCTGAGTCTCATTTTCCCTACATGTAAGAACAGTTGGCCTAGGAATTCACAACATGGCTGCTTTAACTCATTCAATCCTCAGGGTCACCTATTAGTATTACTATTAATAGCTCCATTTCAGAAAGACCCAGAAAAATTTAAAAAACAGCCTGTGGGTGGAAGAAGCAGGACTCAAGCCCAGGCAGCATGCTAGTCCGGAACCTGCCTTCTTCCCTTCTCCACTGACTTTTAAGCAGGCCCTGGCTAAGCTCCAACATTTCTGAAACTTGTTTCACCTGTCCGGGCCTCTGTTTTCCCATCTGAGGGCTGGGTGCCTTGTGACACTTTGTAGATGGTTTCTGCTAGGCCAGGGCAGGCTGACATGTTCCGGCGCTTCTGAGCCCCTTCCAGACCCCAGTTCCAAATCTTCCCACCTAGAATTTTCTTTCCTGCCCCTTTAATGCCTACCCCCATCAGGCTATGGTTCCCTGCTCTCTTCCTTCCAATGTTCTGGCCCCCTCTCCCCAGCCATAGCAAGGTCCTGTCTCCCTCTGCACTCCAACCAAGACTTGTCATCCTGGAGGTGGCTTCACCATGCTAGGAATGACGAGCACCGGGCTCGCTTTTCTCTGACCTGCGGCCTCCAGTGACCTCTGGCCTCCATGCCCCACAGCCCCCATCCCAGGCCACAGCCTGGCCCTCACCTCCGCCGCATTTCTTGGTCAGGCACCAACTCCCGGAGCCCAGCACTGCCTCCCCTGGGCCCTCTCAACACACTTCCTTCACCGCATTGAGACCGTCCCACTTCCCTGGTCTCATCTCTGCTCTTCTGTCCCCACTCCCTTTGTCTCACTTGGGGTCCACAGTCCATCAGTGTAACACGTCCTGCAAATGCACCGTCCCCTCTCCCTTGGCAATCCGTTCATGAACCCCAATCTGGATGCACCCAAAGGACACCGCTTTACACCTATGGCTGGCAAATGAGCCCAGCGGGAAGCCTGTGCCCTTCATGAGTGGGATCCCAGACCTCTGGCCCTGGCCCACTCACTTTCCTGCTCTCCGAGTGGGAGGTCATCCCTTTTCCGCGGACCCCATACCTCCCTCCTCCACCTGACTGGTCCCTGTCAACGCACACCTCTGCCCATCCTCACTGAGAAAGCAGAGACGGAGGCCAGCAGATGTGGACTCCCTCATGGGCCCACTGCAGATTCTAGAAGCCCGCCTGCTCCTGCCCACATCCCCTCCTCCTGCCTGGGAAGGGTCATGCCACCCATGCCAGCTGAGTTGTTCCACTCAGACTCTGAACCCATTGTCTGGTCCCGGGAGTTTGGCTCCCGTCACTACCTTGTCTTCGGGCACCCTCCATCTTGCCTTCTCTCCCGGATCCACTATCCTTCCCACCGGCAAAGAGTCGTGTTTTGGTACCTCCCATCCTTTAAAAATCCCCGCCTTTCGTTGTGCTGAGTTTAAATAAACCCCCGTCTCAGAAGGTTTTGTGCAGTGTGATTCCATCTACGTAACAGTCACGAAGTAGCAGATCTACAGGGATGGAGGACCAAGCAACAGGAGCCCCGGGAGGGATGGTCGGGAGCAGAGGGCGTGGCAGCACAAGGACCCCATGTGATGTGACACACATACTGTGTACACACCCACACACAAGAGTTTGTACATCTCGGACATCCCAGTAAGGTCTGAGCCTTGGCCCGGCGTCGATGAGCTGGTTCGGTCCTGCGCTGGAGGCACACAAGCCTTCCCCGCCGGGGGCAGCCAGCGGAGGGTGTCGGGGACACGCCTCTGCCTTCCTGGACGCTTTCCTATACTCTCCCGCCGCCAGTCACCTCCATGTCTCTTCTCCTCTTCCCCAGACTTCCCAGAAGAGTCACGGGTGTCCTCTCTCCCTGCCCGCCCCTCCCGCTCTCCTCAGCCCTCTGTGGATTCCATTCACCCGTCCCCCATTTCTCTCGCCCCAGCCCCCACGGCCCCCACATCGTCAGCTTTGGGGTGGCATCGGTGGGTCCGCTGTGCCCACCCTCCCTTTCGGCCTCTGAGATGCCACAGCACCCTGGATCCCCTCCCGCTCCCGGGACAAGCCCTGTCAGCCTCCGAAGCTGGCCCCTTCTCCCCCTTGACTCTCCACGCCAGCAAGCCCAGGGCCCAGTCCGTGGTCCTCCCCTCCCCCATCTGCACCTCTTCCTGGCCGCCTGCCCTGTGTCTATAAAGTCTGCCTGTTGCTGCTGCCTCCCGCATCTCTGTCCCCAGCTCTACCCTCTCCCTGAACTCCGGGCTGATGAACCCTCAGCCAATAGACATCTCTGCTCCAGGACGTGGTCACAAACTTCTGCCCGCCTCCCAGTCCCGAACCTCCACCTGTCCTTCCCTTCCCAGAAAATGGCCACTGTGGCTCAAGCCCAGACCCAAGGGGTCCTCCTTGCCTCCTTCCTGTCCCTCCCCTTAGCCCCAGTTCCGACTCCATCATGGGTCTAGAATCAAACCGGCTGCCTCTCTCTATCACCATGGCTACCATTTTGGCCCCACCTCCGTGACTCCTCCCTTTCCCTGTTTCCCCTTCTGGTCCTCCTGCAGCAGTCAGAGAGATCTTTTAAAAGCATAAATCAGATCAGTGGCCCTGGTTACCACCTGGTTAACCCACCAATAGTTGATCCCTGCCCTTAGACAACATCTCTGGTCCTCCCCACAGCCCCAGAGTCCCATGCAAATGCCCTCATCTGGGGTCCCTCCGCCAGACAACCTCCTTTATCTCATTCAGTGCCCTCCCTCAGGGGCTCCCTCGCCCTAGAGAGGGCTGAGCCTCATCTCACAGGCGACCCCATTCATCCCATCACTGCACCATTAGCAATTTTGAATTCCCTATTTGCCCTTATCCTATTGGTGTCCGCCTTCCCCACCAGCCTGAGGGAGCCTGCCCGGTCAGCACCTGACACACAGTAGGTGCTCAATAAAGCTTGTTGTGTGAATGGACAAAAGCTCCCTGGTCTCTTCCCCAGCAGCGTCCTCCCCCGCCCCCACGGAGGCTGGCTGGCCTGCGCACGGGGGAGGGTGCACACGTCTATAAATACCCACACGCTCTGCTCTCCCCCAAACAGTAACTGATACCCAGATGACTCGACGACATAAGAGTTTCCCACGTCTTGCTGGGAGCTGCTTCCAGTGATAAAAGTTTGCTGTTTTATGGACCCGAGAAGACATCAGCCGTAATGTGCTAAAATTATAACCTAGTGGAGTCATTTGCCTAAATACTCTGGAAACCAAATACTCGGGGCTGAGTACTTTTCTGGATCACCCCGGATGCCGCGCAAGGGCCTGGCTGTCGGGACACGGAACTCGTGGGGTGGGCACTGGAGCTCGGCTCAGCCTACTCCACGGGGTGGCCTATCGCACGGGGGATGGGCGAGGCCACTCACCATGTCCAGCTTGCTGGCGCAGCGCAGTGTGAGCAGCTTCCATTCCTGCCACACATCGGGGGCACTGGGAGGGGACGCTGAGGCCCCCTCAGTGTCGGCCCATCAGGCAGCATCAGGAGCGGGCAGAGCACGGCTGCAGGGCTGGGGGTGTCACAGGGCTGGGTTTCGGCAACGAGATTTTGGCTGAACCTGTTTATCACTGTCAGCAGGAGTGGAATCATATGAAAATGGAACAGACCGCCCTGCAAGGTAGCAGGCCCCCGTCACCAGGAGTCCCGCAGAACGGGACATTGTGGGGGGCTGGCCTGGCTGCCCTTCTCTGGGCTTACAGGGCTGGGACTTGGGCAATGAGCAGAATACAGCTTGGGGGGGGGTCAAACAGACGCACATTCCAATCTCATCTGTGCTGCTGGTGGCTTGGGTGACCCGGGCAAGTCACGCACTAGGGCTCACATACGGCGTCTTCGCCTCTACCAAGAGTTAACATACACCGAGTGTCTGCAGACAGGAGGTGCCTACTGAACATCAGTCGGTCCCCTCCCTGCCGCCCTCTAAATCAATGTACACACCTCCACCTGGGCTTTGGCACTCTCCAAATATCCTTCCTGCCCTTACCCAACAGGTGCCCAGGGCTACCCTCCTCTCTATCTGAGGTCTAGGGCTGGTGCCACCTCCTCCAGGAAGCCACCCCTGGCTGCTGTAATAAACACTGGCTCCTCCTCACTTGCAGGCTGTGGTGCACACTGGGGGTTGGCGGCTGTCGTTTCTCGTGGTCGGTGGGTTTGG
>PITA01017591.1:0-21462 GCA_004023965.1 Spilogale gracilis | reverse complement strand
TGTTTATCTCAGGTGGGAGCAGAGGGAGAGGAGGAGAGGGTCTACCGCAGACTTGGCACTGAGCACGGCCCGATCTCACAACCCTGAGACCGCCACCCGAGTCGAAACCAAGAGCTGGATGCTTAACCAACTGCGCTTCAGGGAGGCTCTACTCTTATCTCTGTTTTACAGGTGGGTAAACTGAGGCTCAGATGGGTTCAGTTTGTGCACTTATCCAAGGACACATGGCAATAAGCGGCAAAGCCAGTTGGCACCCAAGGGCTGTGGCTCCAGGGGCTGCTCCTAGTCGGGGCCTGTACCACTCAGCTTGTCGATTCAGACACTGTTTCCCACTGAGGGCCCTTTCAAAAGTCCTCCTCACAGTCAGGAGTCACCCTAGGTGAGTGGTGGTGCTGCTTCATGACCTTGGAGGCCAAAATGCAAAAAGAGATGCTCACACGCTCGCGCACGCACACACACATGCACACAGGCCCAGACAGGCACTAATGGGCACATACGGATTCATGCACACAAGAGAAGCCAAGAGCCTCCTCTCCCCATCCCACTGCCTGGGGGTCTGTCCCCTTTCCTCTCCCCAAGCCACCATGAGCAGGGGAGAAGAAGGCACCTCGAGTGCTGCCCACCACTGCTGGTCTGTCCATGTGGTCAGCTCCCTTTGCATAGGTGGTGACCCAGTGGCTCAGGAAGGACGGGACACCCCAGGGGACACATAGCTAGTCCGTACAAACCAGGCCCGCACCCAGGTCCAGCAAATGGGCCGACAAATGCCCTCTCGCACCGCCCCAAGCTTCCCTCACCCCATATTCCCCCGTTCCGGACATCTCCTCGATTCCCGCTTGCTTCAAGCAGGACAGAAATAAACAAAGAGGAAGAGAAAGACGGGAAAGAAAGGCAAGGAGGAAAGAGGGCCAGGAGAAGCAACAGCAGCTGGGGCAGTAGGGTGGCCCCAATCAGCACCCCTGCCTCCCACACGCCGGCCCCCTGCCCCCGCCACCCCTCTCACGGCCACCAAAGCCGCCTGGAGAGCAGTGCAGCGAGGCGGGGGTTAACGCTCTGCCGTGGAGCAGAAAATGAGGTTCCAGTTATTAGTTGATTTATTGCTCTGTCCTCAATCTGCGCTCAGGTCCTGGAAGGAAATGTTCCACTCGAAAGCATTAAGCGTCTTCAAAGAGCAGAGGCATTAAAAATTGAAATCATAAAACAGACACGTAAATACAGTGGAGGTGGGGGGCAGCCCCCTAGGCAGGCTGAGGTCCCGGGCAGCCCGTGGGACCCCCACTCACACGTAAGAGTCCTCTGTGTCTCCTGAGGCGAGGGAGTGTTCCCCCCCAGAAGTGGCCCCCCAGCGTCACGCACGGCGCCTGAAACCCGGCCCTTAGCACACCACGTCTTAGGGCTCCGAACTGCTCTGCCTTTGAAAACCCTTCCCTCCTGCTAGAGGGTCGTAAGCGCAGCCCCTGAGCCTGTTGGATAATGGGGACGGCGGGGCAGGGGAGGCAGACAGGCCAGAGAGCTTGGGGGACTTCTTTAGCCAACGTGTTGGTGGCAAGAGGAAGGGGCAGCCCTGGGAGCCTGAGGCAGGGGCACCTGTCAGTGCGGGACCCAGGCCACTCTGTGGGGGAGGGGGCCCAGGTCCTCAACCCTGCGCAGGCCCCACTGCACCCGGAGTCTGCTTCCTCCGCATGGGGAAGGGCCTGGCCCTGGCCGAGAGGGGAGAGCACGGTGCCTGCTCCAGTCTGTCCTGGGCAGGGAGGGTAAGGGCTAGAGGCCTGGGGAGCCGGGAGCGGGATCCAGGGCCCTCGTCCCCAGCACCTGGAGAGAGCGCACCATCTACCCCGACCTGCCGCCACCTGCCGCCACCTGCCGCCACCTGCCTGAGAGCCAGCCTCTTCCAAGGCCTCAGCCGCACACACAGACCTCCATGCAAAGACACACCCTGAAGAGCGAGGGCAGAGCTGCCAAGGGCCGTGCCCCAGGCACACACACACGCACGTTCACGGGCCTGGAGCGCGTACCCAGGTGTCCTCCACACGCGTGTGTCTACGGGTGTGCCCACATGCCCCCACGAGCGCGTGGAAGGCACAGGCCCCTGTTGGCACGTGCGGGGATGCATACACGTGTGCGTGTGCGTGAGCAGGCCTCAGAGGAGCAAGCCGGGGCTGGTCGGCGCGGTTCTCACGAGGAGGGGCCTGGAGGTCGGGAGCGGCCAGCACGGCTCCCTCTGGAAGCGGGTCCCCGGCACCTCAGGCCCTTGGCCTTTATCCCCCTCAGAACCCTCCAGGGTGAGGGGGGCCTGGGTTCGGTGCCTTCCCCGACCCCGGCCCCAGGCCGTGTGGCTTTGGACGAGCCCCGCCCCGCGGCCCCGTGTACTCTGGGGGCTACAACGGGCCTCCCCGACTGCAAATACGTCCTCCTCAACCAGGCCACATGATGGAGAAGAAAACCCCCAGCTTATCTCCTCATTTCTGGCAGCAAGAGAGGCCAGGACTGGGCTGGGGGTGGAGGAGAGAGAGGAGACGGACACAGGAGCCGAAGTCCTCAGGGGAGGAGGAGCACAGCCAGGAGGGTGGCAGGGACAAAGGCCAGGGCCTCAGGCTGCGGGGACAGGTTGCTGCGGCATCTCCCAGAAGGCCTCCTCACGGCTCTCCTGAGAAGTCAGCCCCCCGCTTGGCCTGGGCTCCCCGGGCCATGACTCCAGGCTGCGGGGTACCCCGGACGCAATAGCTGGGTGAGGGCGCAGTGGGGAGCCGCACACAGTCCCCTCCCAGCACCCAGGACAGGGCGAGGAGGCGCGTCCATCACCCCATCTGCACTCAGTCCTCTCAGGAGAAGGGACAGTGGTCGGCTGAGACGTCCCCCGCCTTCTTCATACAAGACCATCCCGCCAACCCTCACGGGCCACCCCCGAGTCAGGCTGTAACGTAATGGGGAGAGGGCAGGGAGGCAATATCGGGGGGCAGCCGCTGCTTGCCCCACCCGGTGCTGCTGGTGGGGCCCAGGGCCTGGCTTCTGACTTTTCAAGAGACACCAAAAGCCTGGTTTTCCTGGTAAACCTCCCAATCTTTCCGAAATCTCCGGACTGTGGATTCTACCCCACTGCAGAGCTGGAATTACACACTCTCTCACGCATAGACGTGCATCCCGATGCTGACACTCGCACACACACACACTTAGACACGTGAACACACAAATACCTCTCATATCCTCACACACACACACACTCACACACGCTCATGTCGTCGTGCTGAGAGACAGGGAGACTCGGAGTCAGTGGAGGGGCCCGTCCCAGAGCCCCCAGCTTCTGCCGTCACGCCCCGGCTCTCATCCCCCAGTTCAGCCTCCCTGGGAGCAGGGACCGGTGTCACCGCGTCCTCCCCATTCCTCCCTCCGTCCCCTCTTCGCTGCCCGTCCCAGCCCTGCCTCCACTTTATCAGGGACTCCCCCTCCCCCTCCCCACCCCACCCCTGCACTGTCCCAAACTTCCACCCAGCAGGCCCAGGGCGGGGGCGACCCCCAGCTCGCCCTGCACCTCTAGAACCACTTCTGGCCTGGGTACCCTCTTTACCCCACACGAAATTTTTCTTAATTGGGAGCTCGTTAATTATCCCCATGCTTTCCAAAGCAAATAAATAGCAATTAGAGAACTAAGTGGCATTTTTATTCTTCAGCGGACTCAACAGCACGGCGCCCCATCCCGCCCCGCCCGCAGCGGCCCGTCCAGCCGCCTGCCCGCCCCCCACATCTATCCCCGCCAGCGTGTGAGCCACCAGGCCACCCCGGCAGCAGGTCGCCTCTTGGAATCTGCGTGAAGAGCCATAAATTGCTGAGAAAGGACCTCCTTCCCCATGCAACAGAAGGTTAGAGTGTTTAAAGAGAGCAGTGGAACTGTTTTTATTAATCAGAACTGCTATAAAGAAAGCATTTTAATTAACATAATTATCCCGATTGAGAAAAGCAGTCCTTACCCCATAGATACTTTTCAGACTAAAGATGCAAGCTGTCACAATCAGTCATAATTAAGTAAAGCAAGCCAGTTTTTTTCTCTCGCTCCCTTCCCCTCTTGGGCACCGGCTCCTCCTTGGGTTAGATCTCAGAACGGAAGCCAGGCACATGTCAGACCCTCAACGAGCTCACTCTGGCCCCCCAACTGCCTCCGGAGCTGCATTTCCAAGAGGGAGTTCCGCCCAGGCCAGAGGGTCCCCACTGCACCACCCCCTCCCATGCCTGGCCTCAGCATGGCCTCCTGCCTCCTAGAGAAGGAAGGGACCCCATGTCAGACCAGCCCCCACCTCACCCCTCACCCCCCTGCTGAATGACCAGTCCCAGAACACCGGCCCTCCCTGGGAAACACGTGCAGGGACCTTCCTCGGTCCACAAGCCTAGGGGGAAGGACGGACAAGGACAGGCAGCCAGGAGGAACCCTGGATCACCGTCCTGGTCCAAGCCACCAATCCCTCCTGCTTGCACGCACACATTCACCCCCTATCCACTTCCCCAGTCCTCTCCTGACTCACCTTCAAGCCATGTTCCCCACGTAATGGCCAGAAATGTGTCCACACTGCAGATCTAAGTGTATCCCATCCCCGTCCCAGTCAGCAGGGAGGCCTGGCCCAGCCCCCTCCAGCCACACCACCCAGAGCCTGCTCCACACCAGCCACACCGGCCTTTCCTCGTCTCCTTGAGTTTCCACCCCAGGGCCTTTGTACATGCTAGTCTGTCTGCGTACTGCCTCCACCCTCCTGGCTCACCCACTCACCCCACAGCACTCAGCTCGGGTGTCACCTCCTCAAAGCAGCCCTCCTCAGCCTCCCCAACCTAGTCGACCCCCTCTTAGACCCCCTCATGGCACCACATACTCGCCCCGAGGTCGTAGGTGCACAGCGGCCTTGGGTGTTTCTGTCCCCAGCCTCGGCATCCTCTGCTCAACTATTAGCGCCATGCAGCTGCCAGAGAGCTTATGTCTGTGTGTGTGTGTGATGGTTTGATTACACTTTTTGTTCACTGCGGGGTCCATAGTGCCCATCGCAGCGCTTGGCTTGTGGTAAGCACTTAAGGAACATTCAAGGAAGGGAAGGAGGGAGGAGGAGGGAGCCCCCACCCAGGGCACTCTCCCGGAGACTGCCCTAGCCCTGTGTCTGCTAAGGGCTGGAGAGAGTGAGGGTGTCCCTCTAACCTGGAAACTGCCCACTCCCCTCAGCCCATCTGGGTGCCGTTTTACCGTCCACCCACGATGTACCTAAGGCTACAGGGGACCTAAGCAGGGTCCAAGGCTGCCCCAGGTCCTGAGATGTGTGTTTGAGGTGGGATGAGGAGGGAGGAGAGAAATACAGGAGGACCCTTTGTGGGTACAGTGTCCCCCGTGGGCTTGGGGTGCGCCGAGAGCTGCTGCAGACACCTCTCAATATTACGTGACCTTGAGCCTTTTCATCTCCCGCTCCGGGCCTCAGCCTTTTCATCTGCAAAGTGGGCTGCCTGGAACAGGTAACTTCCTCTGCCCTCCCCCATCCCCCACTCTACCCCTCCCCGACATCCAACACCCCCAAAGCTTCAGCCCCCCCCTCCTCCCCCTGCGGAGCTGGGACTGCTGGCAAATGAACCTGCTCATCAAGGAACTGCCACCCTCTGGGCCCACCCGGGGAGGTGACGCTGAGTGCTGGCCCTCCCCCCAGCCGGCACCTGCCGGGTGGCATGTGCGTAGGTGACACCATGGACATATTTTAACCCGACATGCTGCAGTTTCCTCCCTGAGAAGGTGCTTATTTTTTA
This sequence comes from Spilogale gracilis, assembly GCA_004023965.1. Taxonomy (NCBI): domain Eukaryota; kingdom Metazoa; phylum Chordata; class Mammalia; order Carnivora; family Mephitidae; genus Spilogale; species Spilogale gracilis. Next base: position 15,696 of record PITA01017591.1, on the reverse strand, counting down.
GTACATCTTAAATAGGAGACACAAAGTGTGTTGTCAGCGCTTTTTAAACGGCTTGTTAATGCCCCCGTAAAGCTCAGTGCTGGCCCGAGGACACTGCCCAGCCCTGGTCCCTGTGCGGCCTGGACCCCACTGCGGCCTGCGATCTGAGCACAGACTCGGGCTGAGTTCACAGTGTCTTGCCAGGAGGCCCAGGAACTATTCATCCCCCAACAAAAATATGCCCAGAGTCCCTACGGGGCCACAAGACTCGGCAGCCCCTTGGAAACGGCAAGGGCAAGAAGAACGAGCACTGGCTTTGTAGTCGAGTGTCGTGAGTTCGAATCCCTTCTTAGTCCTCTATCACCTGTGACCCCAGGCCAGTGGCCAGGCCTATTTTGAAGAGCGAATCAGGTAACAAACACCAAGTACCAGGTAACATTTGATCCTTAAGGCCTGGTGATGGCATGAAGGTTATGTGTTTTAAAGACTCCTTTCCTTTTAGAGCTATACAACCCTGAAATGTTAATGGATAACATCTTACAACGTCAAAATCGCCCAACAGTGGTGGGGAGTGGGTGGGCATAGAGGGAACGGGTCTGGTCACAAGGTAATGTCAGTGCCAGGAATACGGGCTTCCGCAGACCATCTCCACTCCCTTGAGGCTTGACATCCTTACACGGAACCACCACACAGACCCAGCGGGTGTTCATTGAATGCAGGGTGCCTTCCCCTTCTACAGAAGCCTCCCACGGCAAGATTCAGAGACAGGCCTCGGGAAGACAATGAAAGGCATCAATAAGGAACATTAGGGGGCTGAGCCCTCCCAGAAGTCCGCTGGAGGCTCCAGCAGACCCCGAAGGGGAGCAGGCGAGCGGGGGCCCCTAATAACCTGGACACGTGGGGGCCCAGAGTCGTCAGGCAGCCTCCGTTTCAGAACCGTGGTCCCAGCTGTGTGACCCTTGGACCTACGCTCTCCCTCGCTGAGCTGCAGGTTCCCGTCGAAACGGACGGCAGAGCCCACCCTACTCCACCCCACAAGGCCCACAGAGTGGGACCTGGCCTGAGGCAGGGGCTGCTTAGACTTGCCACCCCTTCTTTAGCAAATGTAAAGACAGCCTCCGTCATCCACGACTACTGGGGGGGGAGGGAGGGGCAGGCCTCCGCGCCGGGGCCCCCCTGCCCTCGGGAAGCTCCCAGGGAGAAGTCCTGCATCCAGCTCCCCTGCACGCAGAAACGCCACAGGAAATGGGGCTCAGAAGATATGGGACCTTGGGAGCAGAGGGATTCACAGCCCAGATGAAGGGGAGGCTGTGAAGGCAAAGACAAGGAGACAGGGGCAGCAGGCTGCTGAGCACCCGTGCCACACCCAAGCCGTGTCTCAGGCTTTCCTGCACCTCTCCTGCGCCCCCGCTGGCCAGGTGAGGGCACGGCTGTCCCCAGCGCAGCTGGGGAAACTGAGGCTCACAGGGCTGGCAGCGGAACCAGCGAGCGCAGAGGCGAGTCCTGACTGCAGCCCCCCACCCCAGGCCCAGGAAGGGCATGAGCAATCTTGCCAGGGCCCCCGAAGCAAGTCCCCTCCGGGCCTCCGGGCCTTCCCCTGTGAAACGGGGGCACAAGCCCCAGCCCCGGCAGTGGGCACCAGAGGAAGGTGGCACGGGCAGCGGAGGAGGCAGCATCCCGAAGGTTCCAAACGGAGCCGAGGCGGCTGTGAGGTAAAGTTGGGGCGCGGGGGTGTAAGGCGAGAGAGCGAGACAGATCTCTGAGGCTGGGGCCCAGGCGCTGTGATATTTTCCCCGGGTTATATTTTTAGATGGACTACTTTCTCTCCCCTCCCCCTGCCTCAGTAGGAGGAAGAACACAGAAATAGCTGGGTGTGCGTGTCTGAGCAGCTATATATAGTGGGCATAAACCCTGTTAGCCGGGGCTTCTCCCACTCCCTGCCCCGGCGGTGCTGGGACAGGGGGCGAACTCTTGGCCCCCGGCCACCGGGTCTGCTCGGCAGCACCGACTCCTTCCAGGCCCCCCTCCCAGCCCCTGCCCATGTGCGCACGTCCCCCGCGACGGCCTGCGCGGACCCGAGTCGCGTGGGGTGCCGGAGGGGCCCAGAGCCACCGACAGGTCCAACCCAGACAAACTCCACCCCTCTGAGCTCGGTTTCCTCCTCAGGCGGGACAAGGTCTGCACCCACTTCTCGGGCGATTGTGAAAACCAGAGAAGATACGGCACGTGAAGCCCCTCATTCCTTGAACTTGAGGAAGAGATCCACAAGTTCCCAGGGCAGGAGGTGTCCCAACGTCTCTTACTGCCTCCCTTGGGCAGAGCCTTGAGGGGGCCAGAGCTCTAGCGCCATGGTCAGGGGCTCATCCATCCCCCCGCCCCGCAACAGCCCACCCTGGTGTGTCTCCACGAAGCACACGCCCGACCCATGGCGAGTGGAACCAGCTGCTTCCCAGGTGACAGGTGGATGTGCCCACCCACCTGGGGGGGCGTCAGAATAAGGCCCGGCCTCCTCCCACCCCCACTGGTCGCAGAAGCTGGGGCAGGACCATTGAACCCCACAGTCTACCGTCTCCACACATAGTGGGCCTTCCTCCTGGGCGCCCGGAGCCGGTCTGGTAGGCCCCGTCTGGGAGCTTGGCTGGTTTTCTACCCCAGAACGTCAGCAGGACCAGGAGCGCTGGCTGGGAAATCTCAGGGACTGGCCTCCAAGTCCCAGATCAGCCGTGTGAGCCTGGGGCTACGGGTTTCACCACCTACACAGTGCAGTATTCTCGGGGGCCCTTTTAGGTGTCAGTCCAGGACTCTGAGCGTGGCTGACTCCCCACGAAAGGACTTACAGCCAACATCTTGTTTAATCTTCAAAATCGCCCTATGCGAAGGAAACCATGGTCGTGTTACAGACAGAGAAACTGAGCCCCAGGGAGGGGAGAAGGCCTGTACGGGTTGCACAGAGAGCCTGTTAGCCTCCTGGCTCCCCAGGCAGCCCCCAGTCAGAGGCCCGGGAAAGCCAGAACATCTGGGACGCCTGAGGTGAGCAAGCGGCCCCTAACATGCCTGAGGAGTGCAGCGGCGCCTGAGAGAGGTGTGCAGGCCAGCTGTGCCGGCGAGGGTGCGTGGGGGCAGCCACCCCGCCCCCACTCCTGCGCCCATCCCCTGGCCATCGGGTGTCTGTATCCAAGCGCGGAACTTTGTTCCCTAGCTCTGGAATCCCATTTGGCTTCGTGGGCTTTGGCCCAGAGCCTCCATCACCTGCGCACCCAAGGCGAGGACGGCCTCTTGTGGGCACACGTGTGACTCCCTGCCCTCACTGAAGCCATGAGAAGCTGGGCACATGAGGGGCCAGGGCCCTGAGGTGCCCTGCGGGTGACTCCCTCCCACGGACTGGCATCTGGTGTCGACTCCTTGGGCCCCTGGTCCCACCCAAGCCCTCCCGAGTGCACTCCCTCGGGGCATCCACGCCAGCGGCGGACCACAGGACTCCGGATCCCCCCCAGCGGCCCCTGGGCTTGTTCGCACTGCCCCGGGGAGCCAGGCTTGCCCCGCCGGGCCTGGGAGCAACAGTGCCCAAAGCAGGGAGGAGGAGGGCTGGGGGCCAGGACAACACCCAGCCCCCAGGAGGAGAGCGTGTGGGGCCTGCCCTCACTGGACCGTGTGTCTCACGGCGCCGCAGAGTGAACGTGAAGGTGCCGTGGCCCGCCTTCGGGTTCTGGATCCCCAGTGCTGCAGAATGAAACCGGACCCTTACCTTACCGCCTATACAAGTGTTAACGCAAAACGGACTAAAGACCTAAGTGTAAAGATCTGAAACTGAAACTCCGAGAAGAAACACAGGCGGAAGGCTTCATGGTGTTGGATTTGGCAATGATTTCTTGGATATGACACCAAAGGCACATGCAACAAAATCGAAATGAGACAAATGGAACTGTATCATACTTAAGCATTTCTGCACATCAACGTAAATCATCAACAGGGTGAAAAGACAACCTTGGAAAGGGAGAGAGTATTTGCCAACCACATATTGAAAAGGGGTTAATACCCAAAATATATAAGGAATTCCGACAACTCAACTCCAAAAATCAAGTAATCTGATCAAAAATGGGCAAAGGACTTGAACACATGTTTCTCCAAAGAAGACACACAAATGAGGTGGAGGGGAAGGAGGGCCCTCAAACTGAGCCTCTTCAGAGAGGGAGCCCCCAGGCCAGTGCTGTGTCCCCTCCCTCAGACAGGGCCCCCTCCCTGACCAGCTGCCAGCAGAGAGGGCCTCTGGCCGCCCTCGCCCTCCCCACCCAGACGGTGGATTCCGCCCGGGGCAGACATTTGGGGGTAGCCCCTCTCCCGCTGTCCAGGAGAAGCCCATTCATCACGGCTACACCAGGCGCCCGATGGCCCAGGGCAGGGGCGAGGCCGCCAGGGCCTGTCTCTGAGTCTCAAGCCCCAGAGCCTAGACCAAAGCCTCGCTGAGAACTGGGGCCCAAGTGATGGCCCCACCTGGAAGAAGACGTCTTGCAGCCCTCACTCTTGTCTGCTCTTTCAGCCTCCGGGGAGGGGCCTCGAGGGGCAGCTGGAGCTCCAGCTCCAAGTTCAGATGGAACCTACTTCATCCTCTCCTTCCCAGCTGTGCGAACTCATGCAGGCCTCACCCTCTCTGAGCCCCTCGTCCTTCACCTGTAACACAGGGGTCGTATTACTCCCTCGCCAGTTCTCCCGAGGAGACAGGGAGACAGCGTTACCAAATGCCTGGAATGTACCGGAAGCGTGATAAAAGGTGGGCCCCTTCCCTTTGTATTGAATCGGCCGTCTGGGTTCAAGCCTCCCCTTGGCCACTTCAGGGCTGTGTCGCTCTGGGCAGGGTAGGTAGCCACTTTGTTCCCGTTTCTTCTGTAGAAACAGCCTCAGGGGTTGTGGCCGGGATTAAAAAGATAAAGATGTGTAAAGTGCCTGGAACAGGCAGTGCCTGGCATCCGGGAGGGGCTCTGGAAGCATCAGCCGGGCCTGTTGTTGGTCTGCTGTTGGTGTCCTATTTCGTGGGGCTCTTCTGAGGTCTGGGCTTGGCTGAGTGTATGGAGAGATTCTGAGCACTGAAGAGCCCATCCTCTGCAGTTCCTAAAAGTACCATCTTTCTAACCCTCCTGCCCTGCAAGCCTTTATGGAGCCCCCACTGCACTGGGGATCCAGGCGGCGCTGGGAGGGCAGGGAAGACTCACCCTGTCCTTGGGGTGTGGAGGGGGGCAGCCAGGAGGAGAGAGGCGGTTGGAACCTGCAGCAGCCACCCAGACCAGGGAGCACCCACGGGAGAGCGAGCAGAGAAGGCCCAGGGCTGAGCCTCAGGGCTGAGAGTCGGGGAGGCCAGGCACCGGGAACTGGGGCCCAGGTAATGGGGAGACGCTGACAGTTCTTGAGGTGAGGAGTGGAGCAGCCAGCAGAGCCGACTTCAGGACCTGCCCTGCACACGTACAAGCACAGACGAGCGGCAGACCCCGGGGGGAGGGACGCAGGGGCTGGCAGGGGAACCGGCGGCAAGAGCTGCAGCCCGGAAGCGGCCTCACACAGTCCTCGCCCTGCGCACACCTCGTACAGGGAGGGGTCTTCCTGCCTGCAGCTGGCCAGCCTCCTCCACCTGGTCAAACACCTGACCCCCTAAGCCCCGAGCTTCTGTGGGGGCACAAGTGCGGTCCCCACCTTGGCCGGCCAAGATCTGGAAAGAGCACCTTTCACCTCCTCCTGTCTCTGGAGGCCAGACAGGCCTGGGTTCAAGGCTGGCTCCTCCCAGCTGTGCGGCCCTGGGCAAGCTGCTCCGTCTCGCTGAGCCCTGGCACGCTCACGCCCACCCACAGGGCATGGCTCAGGAGGAAGTGGGCAGCGGCTTTAGAACGCCTGGCACAGGGGAAGTACTCAGACTCCCCTCTGGGCCTCAGTTTCCGCATCTGTAAAATGGATGTTGAATGAGATGGTCTGTGAGAGCCCTCTAGCAGCAGACGAGGTCTCTGAGTCGGGCCCGGCACTACCCTGGAAAGGGGGGCTGGGGACCCCAATAGGACGAGGCCCGCTTTGCTGCTCACCGAATTCAGCCTCCCTCAGCCCAGGTGCCAAGTGCAAATGACACAATGGAGGGTCCCCCCAGGCCCCACCAGCACCCCAGGTGCCCTGTACCCAACCCCCCGCACCCCCCCAAGCTTCCATGCGAACTTCTAATCTTGGGGCTCCTGTGCTAAGGAGGGGGCAGTGACTGCTCTGACCCAGCCCGATGAGTGTGGGGAGGCCTGCCCGGTCCCATTCCCTCAGACCCTCTTAGAAACCTCCTGCCTGTGGGGAGCCTATGCAGCTTAGCTCCCTCAGAGGGCAAGAACCTCCTAGTTGACGTTTCCCTTTTTCTCTGACCATCAGGAAGCACAGGGTTAAGTCTGCAGCCCAACGTCAGTCCTAATGGGCCCCAAGCCTTTTCTTCCCGTTACAGCCTATGTTCCCCGCCCTGGATTATGTCTGTCTTATTAGTATCCCACATATGTTTGAAAGCCCTCACAAATACTTAATGGAATAAGGTGGATATAAATATGCATATGGTTAATATGTAAAACGGTGCCCCTCCCCACGCCCCATAGAGCTACTCCACTATTATTCCTCAGTTCTAGGGAACTTGGTGCCCGAGGCCTGTAGGGGGGAAATGGGGTAGGGGGGAGACTGAGGCAGACTTCAGCTCTGTCCCTCTTGGCTCTGGCCTCTAGTTGCACAAAGGAACTGGGACGGCCTTACGCTCATTCTAGAACATTCCACAGCCCTGCTAATAACAACACTGACGGGCGCCTGGGTGGCTCACTGGGTTAGAGCCTCTGCCTTCGGCTCAGGTCATGATCTCAGGGTCCTGGGATCGAGGCTGCATCGGGCTCTCTGCTCGACAGGGAGACTGTTTCCTCCATTCTGTCTGCTTACTTGTGATATCTCTCTCTGTCAAATAAATAAAAATCTTTTAAAAAAAATAACAACACTGACAACTATGATGGGAATTTGTTGAAGGCATATGACACAGAAGGGATCACTGCTAATGCAGGACTTGGGCACTCCAAGCTACCCTCTCTCAACCCTGGGAGCTGGGTTCTACCTTCACGCTCCCTTTTCTAGATAAGACAATCGAGGTTGTCTGAGGCCACGCTCAGGTTCTTAACAGCAACTCATACTGTCTCAGGCCACTGAAAGGACTTGTGACCAGGGGTGGGCAGTGCTCGATGCGACATCCCCGCCTGAGCCAAGACTCCAGCCCCTGCTCCACGCCTACCTTCTCTGTGTCCTTCTATGTCTAGACTGGCCCACGCTCCCCCCTTCCCTCCAGCTCCGTAAGTAGGCATCAGGCTTAGCGGGTAGGGCAGGATACATTCACTGCATGGTAGCAACAGCGGGACGAGCAGCCAGAGGGGATCCCCAGACACTCAGGGGCAGCAGGGCCGAGGGACGAAGGCCTGACTTTGTATCACAGCGGTGTGAGTCCCTTCCGAGCCTCGGCTTCCACACCTGTCCCATGGCCCCTCTCCTGGCTCCTTGGGGCCGTGTGGGGCTCTCCTATGGGACTGCCTACATAGCCAGACCAGAGCAGGGCCCCACCAGCCCCTCCCCGCCACGTGGCTCAGAATCGGACCCATGACTGTGTGACCATGGGTGAGTCATTTACCCCTCTGGCCTCCATGTCTTTAACAGCAGAACGAGGACAACAGAAGAATTCTCACTTCCCCATGCTTGGCATGCAGTGTCTTAGCAACTAATGATTTTTATTATCCCTGAGCATCCTTCTAAAAAGGATGGCTAGACAGAATCATTGGCGGCATGGGAGGGAGAACAGGCCAGGCCTAGGCACCACACTCCAGTGCAAAATCTGTCCCCAACAGCCAATGCCATAGGTTCAGGGCCCCCCACCGCCCAGGTCTCCCAGAAGGCTTTCTGCTGAAGGGGTAAGGGCGGCACATCACGGAGCAGCCCCAGACGCACACGCAGACAGGACCGCGTGTGACCGCTGCCTCGGACAGCCAGGCCCGGGAGGGCTGGAGGCAGCTACGGTGGGTGGCTTCTACGAGAGGACAAGCTCTGAGCAGAGGGGCTGTCCAGGTGCAGGCACGGAGGAGAGGGAAATGCGTCCTGGAGGGGAGGATGGATATGCCCCCGAGAGGGGATCTGAGAGAGACACGGCCGGCAGCCCCCATCACAGCCCGGCTGATGGGGGCTTCCCGGTCCAGACGGGTTTCCCCACTGACCTCCTGCAGCCCCAGCTCCCACCCCCTGCGCCAGCCCCTCCTCTCCAGAATGGCAGCGGCTTCCCCGCTACACCTCTCTGCCCCCGGAGCCCTGCAGCCCCTCCCCGTGCCCCACACACGGCTCTGCGCCCCGTGCCTCGGTCATGTGACTTCTCACATCTACTGAGCACCAACCGCGCCAGCGTCCCTCCTTGTTCTTCCCCACACCCCACACCCCAGAAGGATGCACTGTGAGGTGCCCCTTGTATCGGACGAGGAAATGGTGGGGAGCGGGTCACACGGATGGGCAAAGCCAGAACTCCAGCCCCTTATCTCAGGGAACCCCTGCCCTGCCCTGTGCCGCGGGGCTCAGCCTCATGAGGGTGGAGGGCTAGGTAGCCCCACTGCAAAGCCTCCGCAGCCCCTCTGACTGCAGCCACTGTGGTTGGCCCCGGGGGGGCAGGACCAGCTCCCCCACTTTACAGCCCAGGCAAAGCTGACTCAGCAGATCCGCTTGGCTCCCCCCGACCCCACAGCAAGCTAGAAGCTAGAAGCACGCCCAGAAATCATCCCGTCAGCAAAGCCTCCTCGGAACTGAAGTCCGAGGAGACGAAAAAGTCGGTGGAGAGAAGTTGGGCAGAGAAGGCCCCATCTGCCCCCTGAGACTTCTGGGGCCTGCCCCTCCTCAAACCACATTCCCCAGACGTAGGAGGCAGAGCCCTCAAAATGCTGACGCGTCACAGAGTGCGAGCAGGCCTCCAGGGCCAGTGCCAGCCGCCCAGAGCACCCCCAGCCTGAACCACTGCCCTGCCCCCCGCCCCCCGCAGGCCCACCTCACCTGACGGGCCTACAGCTCTGCACCTGCTTCCTCAGGGCCTGCAGAGTCCCCGAGCCTCACTCCTGCTGGCGCCTGGGCCAAGCACCCCAGGATCCCAACAGCTGCCCCCAGGGGGGTCCCCAGTACTGGTAAGCCTCATTCCAAGAGAGGAACCACCTTCCTCCTTTCTTCCCGAGAGCCCGAGAGCTCATCCCCAACCTCTCATCCCCATGTTCACCTTGTGACATTATTGGAGGAGGCCAAAGCAGCTCCGGAAGAAGGGAGAGGAAAGGGGCTGGCAGAGGGAGGGCCAAGGAGGGGAAGCCAGTGGGCCTAGAACCCGCCCGCCCACACCCTTGGCCCGGCCTTGTCCACCAACCCCGGAAGCCGCTGCTTACCCCATGGGCACAGGCAGGCTCAGGGGCTCTTGAGTAGGAGGCCTGAAGAGAGATGGGGGAAAGGGACGAGACAACAGTCGGACAAGGAGCCTGCAGACTCCCTGCCCATAGGACCCATCCTGCCATCAATCTCTGCCCAGGCTCTGCCCAAAGCCCTGGAGCAGAGGGAGCCAGAGGGAGCCAGAGGGGACCTGCACAGCAGACAGAGCACCTGCCTTCACCTACCCACATGTGCTCGCGGGGACAGTTCTCTGGCCCCTGGACACACAGCACTGAACCTTAAATCCTCCCTCCTGGGGTCAGATACCGTGGTCAGAAGGGTACCCCGGGCCCTCGCCTTCACCTCTGACTACGACCGTGGGCTCAGTGGTCTGACCCTTGACCCTGGGCCAGTCTCACTGTGCTGATTTCCCCCCAACACTTCGAGCAGGTACGCTGGAGTCACCTGGGGGGCTTATGAAAACAAGTTCTAGGTGCTGGGCCCCCGACCCCCAGAATTCCTGCTTCAGCGGGTCCAGGCTGGGACCTGAGAATCGACATTTCTAGCACGCTCCCAGGCTGCCGTTTGGGGATCAGACTCTGAGAAGCACCGATCTAGACGCATCCAGACTGCAAAGTCCAGTCCAGACTAACTGAAGAGCCCACACACACGGGCATGCACACTGACACAAAGCGGCCGCAGCCCGAACTGTGGCTCATGCGCACTAAGGAGAGCTAACAGGCTGTGAGCTATAGGCTGGTGCAGTCACGGAAGACTGCCTGCAGGGGGCCAAGACCTCGCTGCCCACCTTTACCTGCTGTAGTCCTATCATCATACAAACAATACTGGAAGCCTTCTCTTGGAAGGAGCTTCAACTACAGGCTCCTGTCGAGGAAATGCTCCCGTTGCCTCCGGAGGTCCCAGTGGCCATCCCTTCGGTGTGAGACTTTCAGCACACACTTGCGCACACACACAGAGGGGTGGACCACAGCGGGTGGCACAGCAGGGAACAGAGCCTCTGTGCGGGGTGTGACTATGCTCTTCCGCCTGCCACACTTTAGGTATGAACCCACTTAATTTTCGTGACAACCCCTACTGTCAGCTTAGCGTAGACCACGTCAGAGTGACGGCTGCTGAGGTGACCGGGCATGCTCAGCTGGGCAGGGCGGCTGCTGAGAAGACGACCACCAGCGTCCACACTCCCAATGGAGCCCAGCCCGCACTGAGTTCCCCGCAGTGCCACACGGGTGGCGGAGGGGGGCTCCACATGGGGACATGCCTTCACCTGTTTAACCCGACCCCCGAGGACGGGCGCCTAGGGCCTCCTGGTTTCTATTTCCCCAACATGGGTAGAAAAAGACACTCCGCCTCTTGGCGCACGCATGTACTTCTTAAGGGTAAGCTCAAAGGGTATACAGATTTTAAACATTGGCGCTCCCTGTCAAACTGTCCTCCATAAATGTCTATGGGGATGTCTGCTGCCCTTTCCCCCCGGGGTGGGGGGAGAGCCCTTACTCTGTTCTTAGTAAGAACAGTTTGCATTTACTGAGCTCTACTCCACACCCAATCCGCTAACCTCTCCGTTTTGCAGGTTTAGGCTTTCTGCCCCAGGTCGTGAAGCTAGCCACGGGCATCCGGATACACCTCAGTATTGCGAAGGAAGAGGGGGAGGAATGGAGGGAATGAAAGAGGGAGGGTCCTTGATTCCACCTACCTCTCATTTTTCTGCTCCGGTTCAGAGCAAAACTCAAGACCCGTGTCTACGAAGCGCCCCGACCTCCAGAGCGCCTCCCCTTCCCCTCACTCCCTCTCCACCTGGGCCGCTCCACAAAACTGCCCTATCGAGCTTCCCAGAGACCTCAGTTCTGCCCCGTGGTCATTCTCAGGCACGGCTGACTGCTTCCTCCTTTGGGAAACACTTTATCTCTGGGCCCCCAGGCCTCGCTTGTCCTCGGACCCCATCCTCCCCTCCCAACGTCTGCGGCCCCAGGGCTCATCAGGGCTCCCTCCCGGGGCCATATGGCTTTCAGTCCCCGCCATGGCCCCGATCTCCTTCCAGCCCCGCTCTCCGAGTGCCAGCTGCCGCGTGCAGAGGCCTCTGTGTCATCTCCACCTGCTCAGACAGAATTCTCACTCTCATCCCCCGAAGACGTCTCCCCCGGCCTTGACTGCTCCTTCTCTCTGACCCCATGCCCCAGGCCGCAGCAAACCCTGTCACCGCCAGCCCGGAGCGCACCCAGCACCTGCCCGCTGCCCCAGCTGGCCTTCCCCGGCCCTCTCCAGCCCTCTCCAGGAGCACTGCTGCCCCAGCCTCCTGCCCTGATGGGCCCCCTGCTCCCGCCCTGGGGCACCGAGCTGTCCCAGCAGCCAGGTAACGGCAGACACTGGATCCTGTCGCTGCCCTGCCTCAAGCAGGCATTTCCACGGCAGAGAGAGCGAGACGCACCACAGCCTGTCCACCACTCAGAACTTGCCTTCTACCACGTTCCCCCGCACCTCCCAGGCTGGCCAGTCTCAGGGTCTGTCCCTGCGGCTCCTTCTGTCCAGAAGGCACTGCCCCTTTTCTAGCATCCGGCCGGAATGGCACCTCCTTTATCTTCCTTGGTCATCTTAGCACAAATGCCCCCATGCCTGGAAATTGTATGTACGCCCATCTGATGTTATCTTGCTTCTTTATTTGCCTCCTTGTCACTTGGGTGTCTCCTCACCGTAACAGGAGGTCTGTAAGGCAGTGGCGGGACGGTGTCCATCTCGTCCGGCTCTTAGCCTCCTCTCTACTGGGTGCAGCACTGGGCACATGGGAGATGCTCAGTGAATATTTACTGAATGAAGGAATGAACCAGCAGAGCCAGCTCTATGGGCCCCAACGCCTGTGCTCTCATTTCCCTACGCAAACTGCCTCTCTTCGGAAGAAATGGGGAGGTGCCGGAGGGCACACCTAACAGGACAGGACCCTCCCAGGGAAGGCGGGCTGCTGGGCACAAGGCTGAGCCAAAGCCAGCTGGGACGGAGCGATGCATGGGACAGCGGTGGGGGCTCAGCTCTCCCTGGGAGGCCAGGCCCAGCAGCCTCTGCCCCAGGGGGCCTGCGGCCCTCACGCCTGCCAACCTGTCCCATTCAGGGGAGAGTCTTGGGGCAGCCGGCGAGGGAGCGTGACGGGCAGGGGGCCAGGAGGCCTGCCAGCAGCTGGCGCCGCTGCCAAGCAGCCAAGTAATCGTGTTAGCCAACGGAAATTGGTCCAAGGAGTTTTTTTTTCCTTTGCCTCCCATTTTCTTTCTCTTCCCTTCCCCCTCCCTTGAAGCCGCAAGGCTGGGAAGATTGATCTTTGCCTGGAACGGAGGAGATAACTCGATATAATGAACTCCACCGTCCCTCTTGCTGTTTGGAGCTTTTAAAAAATTTAAAAGGGCTGGGGACAAAAAAGCTCATCCTCAGGGCTCTCCTCCCATGGAAGCCCCTACCCCTCTTCCAACTCTCCACCTGCCTCCTTCTTCCTTCTTTCTCCCTTAGGATGTCTTGATAGAACAAAGGTTAAAAATATCCCTTTTCTCTTGCAGGTTTTAAAAATAATTCTGTTGAGGTCAGGGCTGGATCCACCCATCACCCTGCCTTCCGTAGTCTCCGCCCACTGGCGGCCCCCACTCCTCAGAGTCAGCCTGGGGGTGACAGTTGGCTCAGTCCACCTGGTCTCAAAGCATTTCCAAGGGGAGCAAGCAGGGCCGGCCCGCCCACTGAGGGGCTGCCAGAGATGCTTTTGTTCCAGCAAACAGCTCTTTAGAGAGCCCCCTAATGACATGCAAAGGGAGCACAGCCCCCGCTGGGACCCCATAGTTGCCCCCACCCACTGGAGGCCTGCACCTACCCCACCTCAGCACCGCTCGCCCCCCAGCCTGGAGCCCCTGTGGCCTGGAGCTCGGGGGCTCTGTGCCCCTGCAGGCACTCACATATTCAACCAACATTCATTGAGTACCTCCGCTGTGCCAGGCATTGCGCTGGGAGCTGGGAACCCAGGGGACTGCCAAATCCTTCTGATTCCTGCCTTCAGTGGCCTTACATAAAGCCTGGTGGGCAATCAACGGTCACACAAGAGAGGGGTGCACACTGGGATGAGGGCTTGAAGGAAAGGAGAGGCCCCGGGGACTCTGAACATGGACAGTGGTCAGGGAGGACTTCCCTGAGGAAGCATCCTTGGAGCAGAGACCCGTAGGACAAGGAGGAGACCGCCAGGCAAGGGGTAAGGCGGGGAGGGCTCCAGGCATTATAGGGAGGGTCTGCTCTCAGGAACTTACAACCCTGTCTGTCTGGGCCCTCTCCCCTGGTGCCCTCTGGCCGCAGAGGGAGGTCAGGCTCAGATTCCTTACCTGGCATCCAAGGCCCTTCCTAGCCTGACCTCTGTCTCTAAGAACCCCCTCATCCCCAGGCTCCTTCTTCATGGTACAACTCGAATCTTGCTGCATGGGCCCAAGCCCAGGAGTTGTGACTCCCTGGAGGCTCCCATATCAGCACAGCCGAACTGGCCTACTGCTGGATATTACAGACCCACTCTGCGCCGCCCCCCCAGGCCACGCTGAGCAGTCTCTGTGCATCCGGAGTCCCGTACACAGCCAGGAGCGTGTGCCAAGAAGAGGGAAGCGAGTGGGGACACCATCAGAACTTTCGGACACAGATCAATAAGGACCAGAGGCATCAAGAAGAACTTCCGAAAGAGGCAGGCTGGGGCTCGAATAAATAGGGATTTGGGAAACGGAGAGGGGATCCCAGGGCAGCAGAGACAGAGGCTCAGGTAAAGGCCTGAGGGGGTAGCCTACAAAGACTGAGGCCTGCCTAGGCTGATCTCCAGTCTAAGTGATGATGGAGGGGGGAAACTGAGGCTCAGAGGGATCTGCCTCCACGAAGCTATACCGCCTGGCAAGCATGATGGGTGGGTTCTGTCTACAGGTGGCAACAGTCTCCTTTGTCCCCATGAGCAGTTAAGCCCACCAGCACCCCCAACCCCCCAGAGGAGCTCACAAGCCAGAAGTCGGGCAGCTATCACCCCATGTGGCTAATGGAAGCGGGGAGGAGCCTGGAGGGGGAGCGTGAGCCTGGGCTAGGGAGGCAGAAGACACCGAAGGGGCCTTGTAGGAAAGAGATGTTTGCTAGGCTGGCATTCAGCGGCACATCCTGGAAAGCCCCAGTAATGCCGCCTGCAGATCTGCCTCCTTGCCTCTCAGGGCTTCTAGCCTAGCCGGACTCCTGGGACCATGGCTCTGCCCACCCAAGCCTGAGCCCTGAGGACCCACCTCCTCCCACCCACCACGCTGGCCCAAGAGGCTGTTCTGGGAAACTCTTGGAACCTGCCCTGGCCAGTCTCAGGTTTTCCATCATCCACTTTTCAGCCCTGAGGACCCACCTCCTCCCAGCCCCCTTGGGTTGAGGACACAGCAGAGGCTAAGGGCTCTTGACCAGGAAGAGGTGGCTGAGCCTTTCCTGGGTCCTCAGCTTAGACCGCAGCGGTCTCAGGGAAGCCCGGTAACAGAAAACACTCCGGCCGGCCACTCTCCCCAAGGCCCGCCACCTCCAGCAAGAAATGGAAAGACGCAGACTAACCTTGTGGTTGTCTAAGCAAGCGGCTTCCCACCTTGGCCTCCCCGATGCCCCCCACTGGGGCTGCAGGCTCTCTGGGTGCCAGGGTGGTTGGAGATATGGGAAGCTCCCTGTAACCAGCCCTGCTCTGCCCTGGGGGCTGGAGCCCCAGACCCTGTGAGGACCAGGGAAGCCAAGCCCAGAGTACGAGGCTTCACAAGACCTCGGCTATATCCAGGGAGGAGGGGGTCCTCAAGGAAATCGGGGGAGAGAGTCTGGTAGGAAAGAGGGGCAGAGAGGGGTTGGGCCATACCGCGTGGGCAGACCCCGAATATCAGGCAGATGGAAATGCTGGGTACCACCCTCTGTGCCCAGAGCGCCACAGGCTGATCAGAACAGAGGAATGGGACCCCCAAGCTGTTACATGGTGAAACAGGAGGCTGGTCAGAGGGCCCTGCCCCAGCTCAGGGCAGAGAAGCCAGAGAAGCCGCCCTGGGAATGTATGAAGTTGGACTTCCTCTCCTAGGCCGCGAGGGGTGGGGGGCAGCCCCTCCTACTGGCTTCCCCATCAGCCAGCCAGGGCTGCCCCAGCCTATCTCTGCAGCCTCCCAGAGAAAACCCTTCGGGTAGCCGGCACACAGCTCACCTTCCCTCCCAGCCACTGTGTGAGGAGCTGCAGAGAACATGCTTCCCGGCCTAACAAAGAGAGAAGGCCCGCTCACAAGGCAGGCAGGGGAC
>PITA01017590.1:0-41932 GCA_004023965.1 Spilogale gracilis | reverse complement strand
TAGTATCATTAGTCGGAAGTCACACTGGAGAGCCTGCCTTCTCCTCTCCAGTTCGTGCCTTAAAGGCTGGGACCTACAGGTGGAAATAGAACAAAGAGGGACCATTCATATGCTCCTTTAACAGATATTTAGGGCTCTCCTTACTGACTCTTGTTAAATGTTAGTGGGAAACTGAGGCAGGTCTCTTCCTTCAGGAAGACAAGCATTCCACCAACTTGAGGTTTATCTTTTGTTCTGAGAATATTTTTCCCTTATAAGCCCATTAAGTTAACAATAAGTCAAATCGCCCTTGGTAGTCACTTGGCCAGTGGGAGTCAGGGAAGACTGGAGTGAGCTGCAAATACAGAGCGGGGCAAAAATCCAGCCCCAGGACAGAAGCAGGGACCTGACCCAGAGACCACATAGCCTCCTGCTGGCTCACCCCCAAGACGCAAACCCGACTTCCCCAAACATTACACACAGGAAACGTAACAAAAATGGTCAGTCCTAAGGATTCTAGAAACCTAAAGATTCTGAAGATTCCGCAGAAGTCCCTGTACTTGAGGCGCATGGGTGGCTCAGTTGGTTAAGTGACTGCCTTTGGCTCAGGTCATGATCCCGGAGACACCAGGATCCAGTACCACATCAGGCTCCCTGCTCCGCGAAAAGCCTGCTTCTCCCTCTCTCACTCCCCCTGCTTGTGTTCCCTCTCTTGCTGTGTTTCTGTCAAATAAATAAATAAAAAATCTTAAAAAAAAACAAAAACAAAAACAAAAAACTGTCAGTTGATCCACATGACCCAGCACTGGAAAAAAATGTCATTTATCAACAAACTTTGAAAAGCAGTGAACTTTCGCTCATAGACACTCTTTAACAGACATTGTAGAAGGCATTATGGATAAAACAGATTTACTAAGGATTCTAACAGGTAAGGGAGAAGGGATTGTGCACTAGTAAGAAAACATTTTACAAGTGATGAGATAAGGATCATTTGTGAAATTATTCAGCCTCACCAGGGACCAGAGACTATTATACTATGCAACCAACAGACTTTATCTTTCTCCCTCCCTTCCTCCCTCACTATCTCCATACCCTCCCTCCCTTTCACTTTTAATCCTTCCCTCCCTTTCTCCCCTTCTTCTATCCCTCCCTCTTTTTCTTCTTCCCTCCTTCCTCCCTCCTTCTTTCCTCCCTCTTCTCTCCCTTCTCTTCTTCCCTCCCTCCCTTCCCCCTTCCTCTTTCAATCCTTCCCTCCCTCCCTCCTACTCCCTCCCTCCTTCCTTTCCTTTCTTTCCCTCCTTCCTTCTTCCCTCTTTCCTTCCTTTTTTTCTTACTGACAGTAGCAAGGATAACAAGGATAGTATGAATTAGACATCTTATAAATGGCTAGCAATTCTCTAAAGGGGTGCATCTTTCTTTTTTCCTCCTTTCCTTCCTGTTTTAATGTCTATGATGGGAAATTTCAAACACACACAAAAGTGGAGAGAGTAGGATATTGGACTTCCATGCACCCATCACCAGCTACAGCTTTTCCTTTGCCACTGATCTTATTTTACTTATTCCCTTGTTCTAATAACACTGTCTTTGCTACATCATTTTATTTAGTTAGTTTCTTATTGAAGATTGTATTTATCTATTTGACAAAGAGAGAGCACAAGCAGGGGGAGCTGCAGGCAGAGGGAGAAGGAGAAGCAGGCTCCCCCCATCCCCATATTGAGCAGGAAGCCTGGTGCAGGACTTGCTCGCAGAACCCTGGGATCATGACCTGAGCCAATGGCAGATCCTTAACCAACTGAGTCCCCCAGGTACCCCTTGCTACAGCATTTTAAAGTAAATTTCAGACATCATCTCTCCTGTAAATATTTCAAAATGAAGTCTCTCTGACATAACAAAAATGCCATCATAACACCTAAGAGATGATTTCTTAACAGTAAAGATAGATTAGAAAGTGGGTTGGTAATACTCATGGAGACCATACACTTGGACACAATAACTTTGCTTTTTTTTCTACCTAATTACAGAAAAAAGTTGATTCTGTAGCCTAATTTGTGAGAGAAAAATACATAATTGGCAACAACTTGAATGTCTGTGTAATTATGGTATGTTCGTGCAAGGATATTTACAAAGTTTTGAGGTTGAGTGGCAGTGCTTATAGCTAATGCCACAAAGACCAAGCAGGATTTGAAATTACATATTTAGTGTGGACCTGTAAAAATGCTTATAAAAGGTCCCCCTGAACTCTGACTATATCTCAGATGCTGTGGGAACAGGGTCAGTTCAAAAGGTAGGAGCGTTACTAGTGCTTCTATTGATGAGGTCGTTGCTGTTCAGAGACATGAAATAACTTTCAAGAATACCCCTCAGCTGCTAAGATGTTAACTCAGGCATGGGTGGGACCCCAGATTTGTCTGGTTCAACAGTCCAAGGATCTAACCGTTATCTGGCACCCTGGGTACCAAAATGTTAACAGTGGCTGTCACTGAACGAGCAGTGGGCTTAGCGGTGAATTCTTTGCTCCTTCACACTTTTCTTCACTTTGCATCATTTTCTACTGAAGGTATTAATTTTATGTTAGAACAAAATATGTTCAGGGCTCCTGGGTGGCTCAGTTGGTTAAGCGACTGCCTTCGGCTCAGGTCATGATCCCGGAGACCCGGGATCGAGTCCCACATCAGGCTCCCTGCTCGGCGGGAAGCCTGCTTCTCCCTCTCTCACTCCCCCTGCTTGTGTTCCCTCTCTGGCTGTGTTTCTCTCTGTCAAATAAATAAAATCTTAAAAAAAAAAAAACAAAATATGTTCAGGTTATATATTTTAAATTGTATATTTGAAAGTTAAGACAGAACATGTTTGGAACATGTGCTGGATAAAGAGCTCACATGGCCATGTGAAAAAAATTCCAATAAATTGATAAGAAAAAGATAATTCAGGGCAAAAAAATGTGACTCAAAAACCCAATGGCTAATGATATAAAATAGATTCTGTATATCACCAGTGGCCAAGTAATCACAGATGCAAGCTGTGATGAGGTACCATTTCTTATTCAGGAAACTGGCAAAAATCAAAAAGTGTGATAATATCCATGCAATCATGATGATATCCATGAGGAGACGGGAAGGAGGAAGGGGGCAGTTCTGGTGGCGTCTGCTAGCAACAAGCACCTACCCCGCTGGACCCAGCACAAGCCCAGCACTTGGAAGACCCCGACTTTTAGAAATAAAAGCATCATTTGTAAGGATATATGCTCAGGAGTTATTGCTGCATAATTTGTAGGAAGGAAATTGGAAAAGCATGACTTCTCCCAATAAGGAAATGGTTTAATAAATCAAGATCCATCAGTTCAGTGGAATAGATCAACTGACGCAGAATCTGCATTTTAACAAGATCTCTTAGGGAAGCAGTGGCATGTAGGGTGATTCCAACAGAAAAGTCTTCTCATGTATTGTGGCAAAAATGGATAGTTATCTACCCAAATAATCTTCATTTTTGGATAATTCTCAGATAAAAAAGTAAATCTCATTTTATTGCTGGTCACATGGCCACCCAGGATAAAGGGGAATTTCCCAGACTTTCCTGTGGTTTGTTGGGACCATGTGCTGAGCTCTGGCCAAGAGGACAGGACTTGGAAGTGAGGAATATCATTTCTGTCTTGTGCCCCTGAAAGGGAATACATCTGTATTCCTCCAGATGTTTCTTGCTTTCTGCTCACAGGAAAAATGTCAATAACTGAATGAGTCACTGTCTTAGCACGGACCACTGTAACAAAATACCACAGGCCAGTGGGCTTCAACAACTGGAATTTATTTTCTCACAGTTCTGGAGGCTGGATGTCCAGGATTAAGGTCTGGCCAAGTTTGGTCTCTGTTGAGTTTTCCCTTCCTGCCTTGCAGATGGCTACTCCCCCCCCCCCCCCCTTGGCTGGTTGTTCATGGGCGGGCGCGTGCTGAGAGAGTGAGAGACCTCTCTTCCTCTTCCTCTATTTAGAAGGCCACCAATCCTATCAGAATAGGGTCCCACTCTTATGACCTCATTGGATCGTTGTTATCTCCTAAAGGCTGTATCTCCAAATACAGCCACATTTGGGGTTAGGGCTTCAATCTGTGAATGGCAGGGGCAGAGGGGGCAGGCGGGGGCACACAATTTAGCCTATGGCAGCCGCCATGGACATAGAGATGGGAGCCACAGCAGTGATGCCCCACCCCTTTGGCCGCCTACTACTGAACTGTTAGAGAAGAAACTAAGCTGCGGTCCAAGCCATTGCACCCATGTTCCTTGTCCCTGCAGCTCCAGCCCTAGTGAGTCCTACCCACTCATAGGTGGCTGTGTTTATCAGAACTCGACTGAGCAAGAACAGTAGTATAAGACGATGCTCTTTGAAATGGTTACTGCTGATTACTAGGGGATGGGCGAGGCGAGCAAACTAAGCACAGGAGGGAAGTTCCCCAACAGCATTTTTTTAAAAAGATTTTATTTATTTATTTGACAGAGACAGAGATCACAGATAGGCAGAGAGGCAGGCAGAGAAAGAGGGGGAAGCAGGCTCCCCGCTGAGCAGACAGTCCGATGTGGGGCTCGATTCCAGGACCCTGAGATCATGACCTGAGCCAAAGGCAAAGGTTTAACCCTCTGCATCACCCAGGCGCCCCCCCAACAGCATTTTACAGTCCCACTCAACTTGAGACACTGTGGGGGAACCTGATTTGTCCCATTTTGTAAGTAAATGCGTAAAACAAGAATCTTTCCAGCAGGACTCTTCATTGTCAGGAGACATCCCACAAATTCCAGTCCCCATACATACCAGTTTTCCTCCCTCCGCTCTTCCCCCTCCTTCCCCTCTTCCCTCCTCCCCCTTCCTCTCCACAAGTGGTGGGAGGGGGCGGATGCTGTCCCAGGGCGGGGCCAGGGAACCAGGTACAACAAGCAGCCCCAGTGCTTTCCAGGATTTTATTTTCAGCCCTCCTGTCCATTCTCCAAGTGCCGTGTGGGGACTGCCTTGTGAGGGGGTGGATATGCCTAGCGCCCCCGAAGGCGCTCTCACCCTTCCTACTGGTAAAATGGCATCAAGGGCCCCCATCTGTTCAAGATGGGGAACTTGACTTTATGATGATATGGACAGAGGCAGCCAGGGAGTAGAAAGTAGCCCTTGGCCTCCTCGGCCGCAGGCTGGAGCTCAGGCTCCAGGAGGCATGGAAAGCCGGCACTCTGGCGGACCCGGTTGGGAGCACCCTGGGCCAGATATAGGGCATGGGAAACGGGGTACACGGAATGGCAGATACTGGTGAACCTGCACTTGTCCTCCGCTGCAGCCACACCGTCCTGGTCCTGGTCCTGCAGGGGGAAGAAGCCGGGCTGTCCCAGGTCCTTGGCAGTCATGTAGGGTTTTCTGAAGGCGGGGTATCCATCCTCTAGCTTGGGCGTGGAGCTGGGGACGGCCCTATAAAATTCTTTCTCCCGGAGTTGGGCATCCAGCTTTGCTTGCTGTGGAAATAGATCACACAGGAATGGACGGCTGAGACAGGTGAGAGGTGAAGCTTCGTCGGCCTCATCCCGGACAGAACACACTTCCCTTTAGTTAAAAAAATTTCAACTGGTTTTTGGTGATATGTATGACCCAGGAAAAATACTGAAGTAATAGAAAAGAGTTTCAAGTGAAAAATCAGTCTCTTTTCCACTATTCCTCCTCCCTTGGCTGCCATCTCCAGACATAATCAATGAGGTATGAGTTTTTTCTATCTTCCTAGACATAGTTTACTTATTATTATTATTATTATTATTATTAGACTTTATTTATTTATTTGACAGAGAGAGATGCAGCAAGAGAGGAAACACAAGCAGAGGGAGAGGGAGAAGCAGGCTTCCTGCTGAGCATGGAGCCTGATGTGGGCCTCTATCCCAAACCTCGAGATCATGACCCGAGTCGTAGGCAGAGGCTTAACCCTCAGAGCCAGCCAGGCACATCGTAAAACTGTTTTTTAAAAGACGCCCAGGGAAATGATTAACCCAAAATTCAGAATAGAGGCTACCTCTGGAGGTGGGGGGAGGGGTGGAAGCAGAGAGGAGTCCCCTGGGGGCTCTCGGGTACTTCTAATGTGCTAGGTTTTCATTCAGTTGGCTGGTAATGGGCACACTGATGTTTACTCTGTTGATGTTATTTAAGCTGTGAATGTCTATCATTTATACTCCCGTGTGCATGACTTAGGGTTGATGTACATTTAAAAACATATACACAAAGTACACACATAGAAGAATTTTTTAGATCTCCTGGCATCAGATATTGTTCTAAATAAGTGCCCCCAATATCCACACATAATGAAGATGAATGAAGATGATTTCTGGGCCACTGAACAGAAGACAAGACTGAGTAACTCCTTACCTCTTTGGGTGTGACTCTGGAGTACTTGTTCTTCCCGTAGGGTTGATAGTCCACCATGTAGGAGCTCTTATATATATCTAAATCCACAGGGGCCTGAAAGGCAAGGGAGATTACAAAACAAGAGATCCCATCTTGCCATTTTTCCACCTAAAGACATTCGACGGTTTCTCATTGTCCATAAGACCAAGACCAACTTTTGGGCCTGGCATTCAGAGCCCCTCACAATCTGGTTTCTACTGACCTTGCCATCTCGCCCTGTTTGACTCTCCTCCATGCCTTCTGCACTCCAGCCTCACAAAACAACTTTTCACAGACGCACATGCTCTTATCTCCCTCTGGAAACACTAGTAGTACTCCTCATGGACTGACAAACTCCTACACATCCTCCAAAACCCAGATTGAATTTCTCCCCTTAAAACAGTGATCCCAACCTTTTATTCCTCGCCTCCCCCAAATTAAACTTTCTCCTGTGTTTTCATAGCACACTTGGCCTCCCTCGTTACAGCATTTACAGGGAGGATTGTAATTGATTGAATGAAGTATACTAGATCAGGACCTAATCTTTGGCATCTCTGCAGCCTTAAAGTCCCACACAGGGTCTGACACAAAGGGTGCCTAATAAGTGCATGCTGAATAAATAAATGAACCCCCAGAAAACTGTATATCCTTTGCCTATTAAACACACACACACACACACACACACACACACACACACACACACACATCCCATTCTAGAATGACAACCAGAGAGAGTCCCAAGGCCCTTGGACCTGTTTGCTAAAGCTGCTCAACCTTGAGGTGGCCACAGGGGAAAGACACCCACAGCACTCACCTGTCCAGGGTACACCACACCTGCCATAGCAGACAACCTAGACACAGACAAGTTGGTTAGACTTGCTTTTTCCAACCAGGCCGGGAGAACCAGCTGTTGTCCCCAAAGCTGTGCCAAGCAAGCAAACTGCCCCAGTCTTCTTACCCCGCACTCCCTCACATGATGCTCAATCACCCAGGGCTTGACGGCAGCAGCAAGGATCCCTGGCAAGTGGACAGGGGTTCTGAGACAAAGGGGCAGAAGCAGGTCCCAGAAGGAATCAGAACTGCCTCTGAGAACATGAGATTCACCTCTCAGCAGGGTGGCTAGTGTGCTGGTAATCTTCAGCAACTGCCTTTTTGAGGCAAATAATCAGCAGTGGTTGGAAGCATTTTCCCAGTTTCTGTGGCATAAAGGCTCCCACCTCGGCCCGTTTCAAGCTATTGACATAATCACGAATGCCGAGTTGCAAAGCTGTACACGGAATGGGCTCCTGGAGCCAGGACGAGCAGACTCCAACGCTCGGGTCCTCCTGAACCAGGGCTCTGAGCTGCCCTAAGGAAGCAGGCTGCAGGCCTTGGACTTAGAGGTGCCCTGATTCAGGAGCACAAACCACGTTTTCTAGTGGGGTTGGGGTATCCAGGGGGATGAAAGTTGTTCCTGTGTTTAGGAGGTTCTGTGTTCCCTGCAGATACAGTCAATCCTGTCCCTCACTACCCAGCCCTGAAGTCCTAGTGGGGAGCCTTACAGCGGGGCACTGGGGAGCAATCTGAGCTCCCAGTTCTTGACCAGTCCTCCACTTCATTCCCACACAACACTGCCCTGAGCCTCACTCCATTCGGTGCGCTGTGGCCCAGCATGCTGGATGCCAAACCTCAAATTGACCCTATGTCCCTTCCATTTTGTGCATGGACGGCTCCCCTCCTGGGGCCATGGGCCACCTTCAGTGAAAAACAGCACCTACCCCTCCTTCTACCAAGAGGATGACGGTGCTCCTGTCCGTCCCACTCCAGGAGCCCCCACTGCATGAAGAGTGCCGCTGCTGGGTCCCATTGTCACACCCATCCTGGAGCTGACCCCTCACCTCTGTAATGCAGGCTGCTTTGGTCACAGTCCCTGGTCATTGTGAGGAGTGACTGGCTCACCTCCAAGGGCAGCAGTCCCCCAGTCCTTGGCTCTCCCTGTCACGGCAAGGTACTGGTATTCCAGAACATCTAAGCCAACATGAACTCCAGCAGTGGCGGTGTTGGAATATGCCAGAGAGGTGGGGGATGGCCAATACTCTATAGAACCGGTTGTTTCCAGAAGAGGGAGGTCAACAGAGTCCCACGTGGATTTTGACATCAGACGGTGGGTGACTCGATCCACTGCACGCCATAGCACCCCAGGCCTTTGTTGCCTGAAAGGTTGGCTTGTCCTTCCTCTGTTGGTCTAAATTTCACCTTCTTCCACACCCTTGAGGCTGACTGTGACCCCCAAAAATGAAAAAGTAGGTGTTGAGAAGGATAAGGAGAAATTAGAGCCCTCATGTGCTGCTGGTGGGAATGTAAATCGGTGCAGCTGCTCTGGAAAACAGTACGGTGATGCCTGGGAAAATGGCACGTCAATGCAGAATTGTTGCACGATCCTGCAATTCCTCCTCTGAGTGTGTGCCCCAGAGAGCTGAAAGCAGGGACTCGAACGCATGCTTGTCCGACCATGTTCATAGCAGCAGTATTCATGGTGGCCAAGAGACGGAAACAACCCCAGTACCCGTCAGCGCGTGAGCAAATAAACAAAATGTGATGTAGAAATGTGGTGGGATACTCTTCTGTTTTGTTTTGTTAAGATTTTATTTATTTTTTTAAAAAATATTTTATTTATTTATTTGACAGAGATCACAAGTAGACAGAGAGGCAGGCAGAGAGAGGAGGAAGCAGGCTCCCTGCTGAACAGGGAGACCAATGCGGGCCATGATCCCAGGAACCTGAGATCATGACCTGAGCGGAAGTCAGAGGCTTTAACCCACTGAGCCACCCAGCCGCCCTTACTTATGTATTTGACACACAGAGAGAGACAGTGAGAAAGGGAACAAAAGCAAGGGGAATGAGAGAGGGAGAAGCAGGCTTCCCTCCCAGCAGGGAGCCCGATGCCAGGCTCTATCCCAGGACTCCAGGATCATGACCTGAGCTGTAGGCAGACACTGAACGACTGAGCCACCCAGGCGCTCCATTAATTCTGTTTTTAAAGAAGTTTTAGAGATTTCTAATCCCAGGATGGTTAACATACTGTGTTAGATTAATTTCAGGTGGGCAATATAGTGGTTCAGCAATTCTCTATATTTCTTAGTGCTCCTCACTGGCAAGTGCCCTCTTAATTCCCATCACGTAGGTCCCCCAACCCCCATTTGCCTCCAGTCTAGTAACCAGCCGTTTGTTCTCTATTGTTTAGAGTCTGTTTTTTTGGTTTGTCTTTTTTTTTTCTTTGTTCAAATATTATTCAGTTTTAAAAAGAAATTGTACCACATGCTACAACATGAATGAAACTTGAAAACATGATAAGTGAAATTAGCAAGACCATAAAGGACAAAGATTGTATGATTCCACTTATAGGAGTTGCCTAAGCTCACCAAGTTCATAGAGACAGAAAGTCGAGTCATGATTGCCAGGGGACTGGGAGGAAAGGGTACAGAGTTTTAAGAAGATAAAAACTTTTGGGAAAAGAATAGGGGTGATGATGATTGCACAACATTGTAAACATATTTAAAGCCCTAATTAGTATGCTTTGAATGGATAAAATGGTAAAATTTTATGTTATATATATTTACCGCAATAAAAATCATTCACTTTCTTTAAGGGCCACCTCTTCCATGAAGCTCTCCTTGGTTTCTCACTAAGTGCCACCACAGATTCCTTTGATCTATCCAACCAACATTTACTGGGCACTGTTTCATGTTGAGTGCTGTTCTGAACTGTGCAGATTCAACAAGTGAACCAAATAGATGGGAATCCTCCTGATTGCAAAGAGTTGACATTCTGATGAGAGTAGAACACAGAGTAAACAAAGTAATAATTGTTCAACTGCTCCATTAGATCCAGCAAATAAACAAAGTGTAGTCTGAGGGAATGACTGAATGGCACTTCAGGGAGGTCCAAGAAGATCTCTCAGAAAGGGTGGCATTACAGCGGAGGTCTGAAGTACAAGAACCAGTCATGAAATGATCTGGAAGATTGGGCTTCTCGGCACAGGTCAGCAAGTGCAAAGCCTGAAAGACAGGAACAAGAGTGGGATGAGAGGGGGCCAGGAAAGGAGTGGGGGAGGGCAAGAGGCCAAGAGCAAGGGGGTTGTGAATCTCTTGACTTTCACCTTTCTGTAATGGCATGCCAGTTTCCCTGTGGAGAACTATTTCTCTCCCCTTTAGAGATCACGTGATTTGTGTGGTACTGACCCTACTCCAGCTCTAAACCAGTGTGTTGTCCCTAGAATAGTCCATCCCCCAGGCCACATGACTGATGCAAGGAGAGGCTCACGACTGGAGGCGAGCTGATAAGCATCACCTTTAAGCTCCTGACAGAATATCTCTCTTTCTGAGATAGTAGTCCCTAAGAACTGTGGGAGTCTGGAGCTGTCCGAAGCCATCTTTGCCACCGAGTGGAGAGAGCGTGGCCACAAATGAAATCAGCAGAGAAAAGAAGACCCAAGTGATGAAGACAGAGAGAGTGACTGCATCATGAGGACACTAATTAAGCCCCTGGATGCAACCATGCCTGAAGCTCACCTACATCCAGACCTTGCAGTTTATGTGAGTCCATATATTCCTTTTCCTGCTGAAGCCAGTTTTAGTTGAGTTTATGTAACTTACAGCTGAAGAAGTTCCAAAAAATTAAAGATTGGAGAGCTATAAAGTAGTAACTTCTCCTAACAAACTGTGGTATCCTTCAGGTAAGGAACTTGGTCATAGTCACCCTTTTATCCCTCAGTGTATGGTCACTTCCATGTAGGGCTTTAAGAAGTGCTTGTGAACATGATAATCCTGAAGGAAAGGGCAAAGAACAAGGTGAAGAATAGAATGCCCACAGAGATGGAAGTGGAGGAACAGCTGGGCCATAAGTGCCTCAAGGATATTTTTTCAGGAAAATATTACCAAGTAACTTTTGGAGACCTGACTTTAAATCCTGATATTTGCTATCTTCATGCCTTTGGATAAATTACGTAAATTTAATAGAAGTCCGTGTGATCATCTGCTGTAAAATGGGTACGTAAACTCACCCGGAATGGATGTTGAAAGTCAGATGTGTCTGTGATGGTCCTTGCTGTTCTTCAGGCCAGGGTTCATCCACATCTTCTGACCTTCCGCTCCCTGCCAGCCATGGTACAGGGTCCTGTAATCAGAGTAGGAAAGAAAACCAGGAGTGGCCTCTGCCTTTGTGAAGTTAGAAGGTGATGACAGATAAATATCTTATACAAGTAAGAGTCTTTAATTACAGCTGTGACAATGTCATGGAAGAGAAATAGGGTGCAGGGACATAATCCAGTCTTGGAGGGGGGAAGACTTGTGTCAAGTAATGACATTATACCTCAGTCCTAGGGAGGCAGGAGGGTGCTGTGGCCTGTGTGACTACTGTAGAGTCAAAGAGAGCCCGGTCTTGGTGGAAGACAGAGGCTGCTCTGTTAGCGCAGAACAAGAGGGACATGTGTGACTCTAGGTGAGGCTGGGGGTGGGGGTAGGGGGCTCGTCCAGGGGGGTACAGGAGGATCGGTGGGTTTTATCCTGAAAATACTGGGAAGTACCAGGGAGTTTAAGCAGAAGATTGAAGCAACATATCAAAAAGATTGCTGGAGGACAATGGCCTGGGGGGAGGAGGAGACAGGATCCCAGTGATCAGGCCACTGGCTAATGCTGGTGTCTGGGACAGGTTGGAGGAGCTGGCAGTCATTCTGAGAAACCTGGGCCGATTGAAGAGTCATTTTGGAAGTGAACCCTATAGACTTTAATCATTATTAAGAACTGGCCAGGGCAAGGCAGAGGCAGATGCAAGACAGAGAGGTATCAAAGAAGATTCCCAGATTTTTGGAATGAGCCACTGGGGGCCGGTCACCCTTTGGTAAGGGAGGAAATGGGGGTGAAGGAGCTGGCTTGGGGAGTAAGACCACCATATTGCATTTGTGCAGCCCACCTGGCTTCCAGATGGAGAAGCTGGGCACACACCTGGGTAGGACAATCTATAGTTCCTGGAAGAAAGTTCTGGACATTCTGGAATTGTTGGTGATATGGGTGCTATTTGAAGCTAACAGAGAGTGTTTGCTGTATTTGGGGAGCATAGCCTCCCTCCCACAGGGCCCTGCATTGTAAGGCTACCCTGAAGAACTTTCTGCTGCCTCCCTAAATGTTCAAGGGCATCAGGAAGGGAAATCAGGTCACAGGAGGAAAGAGTGAAGGGGTCCATGTGCTCGGTCTTCTTTCTGATTTCCAGTGTTTGTCGATTTCACCGCGGTCAGGTTTCCGCAGAATCTCAGAGCAGGTGCAGCCCCATCCACACAACAATCTGCAGAAGCCAGGCAGGCACTCGGCTGGGCCACCTGTGGCCATATGTCTTCGTCGCAGTCCGCTGCGGAGCCTCAGTGCACTCGCTTCCTCAACCGAGGAAGAACCGAACCGTGAGGCTTCCTCCGTCTACACTATAGCATAGTTAGGAACTTTTGTAAGCTCACCCCAAAGTATGGCAAAACTGCCACATACCAACATTTAAGTTTCCGTGGTGTGATCCATGTTCTTTTTCTGAAGCAACACAGCTAAGTTGCTCATGGGTCTCGCTGTCTCCTTTAACAGCACGCAAGAGGGATCTTTTCAACATTTGTCAAGGATGAAAAATAAACAAGAAAGCAAATCCTCTTTGGCTTTTTTGTTTTGTTTTGTTTTGTTTTTAAGCCTAAATACAAGCATTGGGTTCATATTGTGTAGGGTAAGACAAACTAAATTAATTGCACACTAGAAACTGATAGGAGTGCATTTCTAAAAGCATGGTTGGGGGAAGTAAATGTTTAGAAGCACACACAGAAAACATTGTGTGGACAGTAATCCATAAGCAATATATAAAAAGCACAGGGCACACCAATGGCTCTCACCGAGATCCTCTTTCCCTTTCTCTGGTGAGAATATTCACCTCTCTATCTTCATTTCCTTATTGACAAAATACAAATGGATAGGGTTAGAGGACAAAATTAAAGGAAAAAAGTGGCTTGGCATTGGGTCCAGTATGCTGCAGGAGCTTAATTATTGTAACTTTCTTTCATCCAAGAGAGAATCGTGTTGGCTCCTTCTGGAGGGAAAGCTGGGCCCCAAGTTTTTGTCTATGCAAATTCTGCATGTTAATATTGTTAAATCACAGGAGGAAATTCTTTTCCCAAACCAGAAGCCTTCGAGTTCCTCCAGGCTTATATTAAAGGGATTACAATCCATTTCCTTCCTAATACGGCTAATGCGCTATGGGAAGCCTTCAGGCCAGGGATTAAAGCATTTACGCCTTTAATTAGGAGCAAACCTTCCCTTAGAGCCTGAAACACAAACAGCAAGTCAACACTACAAAGGCCTCCTCTCAGAGCAATGGGGATAGGGATCCCTCTCCAGGAGCCAGGAGCCTCCAAAGGGCTTAACAAACGTCTTTCCCAAACAGGGTGCCTTAGCTGGGAGGGCCCTCTGCAGAAATAGACACCCCTTCACGTGGAGAACAAACAAACAAAAACAGTTCCGTGGAGTTAATCAGAATCGGTCCCTGCCCTACAGCTCAGGGCGGCAAGAGGGCCCAGCAGAAGGACATCATGGAGAGGGAGCCAGACGCTAGATTGTCCCGCAGGTTTGTTCTTCTAAACTTCCCCTGGGGACTCACACAACTGGGTCATTAGCTTTCAAGTGGACGACTCTGACAATGAAGACCTGTTTGTGCTTCAGAGGTGTCTGTCCTCCCATGGATGCCTTTATTGGCCCCGAACACAGGGTCTGCCAACTTTTGCCATTTTAGCTTCATAGCCACAGCTGGGTCACCTTGTGTAGCTGAGGGACAACCTGCTTCGGAGTCCCCTGGACACATATTAAAACCTAGGTTTCTGGGGCGCCTGGGTGGCTCAGTCGTTAAGCATCTGCCTTTGGCTCAGGTCGTGATCGATCCCAGGGTCTCAGGATCGAGCCCCGCAACTTCCATGTCAGCCAAGCCCAGAGTCTAAATTTTGACAAGCTTCACTGGGGAGTCTCATGATTCTTACACTCACCTATAAGAAAACTACAGCCGGGCCATCCTTAGCGCTTTATAGAGGGGGAGGTGAGGACCAGAGCCTTCCAGGGACTTGTGCCAGTGCAGAGAGCCATCAGGCCCCAGCCTGGGGTGCACGTAGGTGGTAGATGTGTACAGCATGCGAGAACTGATACCAAAAAGCTTGTGAAATTGTTAACCTGGGATAAGAACATAAAGTCTTCTGCTTCATTTGTTCAACATGCACCTGTTGGTGGTCTTAGGTGAGCAACGGTGTGCCGTCTGATGCTGTGTGTGTCCCCAGGTGTAGATGTGGGAAGACGGCATTGGTGGTGATCATAAAAGATAAAAAAATGAGGTTCCGGCCATCTAGAACTTGACAAACTGGTAAGGGGAAGGAGGGAGGAAGCGTCCAAAGAGAGAGTGAGCAAACACCGGTAAGGGGTCCAGAAGTGAGGCCCATCTGGTGTAAGAGGGGACTAGACACGTGACAGAGATGAGGCGATGAAATCAAGTCTTAAATGAAGACCCGCCTTTTGTCCAAATCTGGCCCATCTCTAAAGGTTCAGGCAACCCTCCACCTCTGGTGGGAACCAGGTTCTGCTCGCTCACCTCACCGTCACGCCCATCTTCGCTCTGAACATTTATAACACTCTGACGATGGAGCTTTGTCACTTAATTGATGCCATTTCCATGTCTTTATTTAGGTGTGCCTTTTTTTACTTCCCCGAAAGACTTTTTTACTTCCCCCAAAACTGCGCTTGGCGTCCCCTGAGCCTGCCAGACAGGCTGAGAGTGCCAGGCCCTCCCAGAGTGTTCTTGGGTTGTTTGGGGGCTTTTTAAAAATTTTATTTTATTTTTAAAATTTATTTATTTACTTACTTATTTATTAAATTAACATATAGTGTATTTGTTTCAGGGGTACAGGTCTGTGAATCGTTAGTCTTACACAATTCACAGCAGATCCCCAGTGTCCATAACCCAGCCCCTCATCTTCCCCCCCAACCCCCCAGCAACCGTCAGTTTGTTTCCTGAGATTAAGAGTCTCTTATGGTGTGTCTCCCTCCCCGGTCCCATCTTGTTTCATTTTCTTCCCTCCCTAGCCCCCACGACCCCCGCCCACCCTTCCTCAAAATTACGGAACGTTTCATGAATTTGCATGTCATCCTTGCACAGGGGCCGTGCTAATCTTCCCTGTATCATTCCAAGTTTAGTATATGTGCTGCTGAAGCGAGCACTGTTTGGGGGCTTTTTAAAGGTCCAGCACGGGCTGCACACTGAACATCTTCCATGCAAGGCTGAGGAGTGTGGACTCTCAGAGGGGAGGCTGAGTATAGACCTCAAAGACTTTGAGAGTCAGATGAGTTTGCCTTGAAGCCAGCTCTGCTAACCAGCTATCTTTGCATAAGTTCCTTCTATTATCTTCTCAGTTTCCTTCTCAAGTGGTAAGATGGGGATTAAAAACACCGACTTGGCAGAAGAATGGACACAATGCTGCACACACCCCGGCTCAGCCCAGCGCCTGGCCCCTACCCCGTAGTTGATAAACAAGAGTGAGTGTGGAGCTTGTGGCTCTATAGGACGTGAGGAAAGGGACTTTTTAAAGAAGACCAGCGTGGGGGAAGGGCTCAGCACAGACAGGGAGGAGGAAGGCACAGAAGAAATGACAGCAGCTGGAGGCTCCTACCACCGGCCAGGCACTGGAGAATGGACTGGACGTTTGGTGATAGTGTTAACGATGGAACACATCCCTTGTCCTGGGCTCTGTCCCGAGTTCTGTCCCAATAGCTTCACCAAAACCCTACCGTCTAGATCCTGCTTATGCTCTTCATTTGGCAAATAAGGTACAGAAAGGGTTAGTGACTGGCTTAGGGTTCCACACAGGTATTAAGTGACAGAGGCAGGATTGCAGCCCAGCTGCTCATGGCCAGATGTCATGTTTTCAGTCACGGGGCCATAGGGCCTCTGCACCCCTGGAGAGAAATAGGATGGGCTTCTAAAGAGAGCAAGTTACATTCCGGAATGAAAAGCAGCCCCTGATGTGGAGGCTGGCGCCCATCCTGAGGACGTGGCATTCTCCAGTTGAGTGGAATCTCTTTCAGACAAGACCCATGTTGGCAAGACCACTGTGATCACGATGGATCACGACAAAAACAAGACAACTGGATAATTATGTTTGAACACACACAAACCAGGAGCATCTTCCTAGACCACAAAATGACCAAGCACTCACTGCCCTATCCCAGCTAACATACTTCTGCAACTTCTGAGGGCGGAACTTATTCCTCCTGCCTGATAGATAGGAATTCCTCAGATACTCCATTACAGAGTCATCTGCTTCCTACAAATGTCCAATCCAGAGCAAAGCCCTGCTTCCTTGAGCCCACTCTCAAATCACCTAATATAAACCGAAATCCTGTAATAAATAATTTTTTGAAAGCATATGGGAAACATGGTGGTATGGTGGGAGGACTGTAGGCTGAGCTTATCCCTAGAACACAACCAGTTAACAATAAATCATGCTAAATACCCTAGAAATAGACTTTTTGGACACCTTATTCTTCTAACAGCTTCCTGCTATGTGTCTCCTCCCTCTTTGGAACTGGACAGAACCCCAACTTTTCAAGTCCCTGCAGATTCCTGACAGTCTTTTTTTTTTCTAAAGATTTTATTATTTAACAGAGAGAAACACAGCGAGAGAGGGAACACAAGCAGGGGGAGTGAGAGAGGGAGAAGCAGGCTTCCCGCCCAGCAGGGAGCCCGATGTGGGACTCCGGGATCATGACCTGAGCCGAAGGCAACATTCGCAACTGAGCCACCCAGGCGTCCCTCCTGACAGTCTTTAGATGGAAATCATTGACGTCTCTCTGGAAACCTCAATGTGTCAGCATGCAGCAGTTTCCCAGACTGCCTCTCCCAGTCAGAAGGCAAATCTTTGTCAGGCCCCAGGAAGGGTCACTATCTCATCTTTGGCTGCTTCATTTTTATTTCTCTAATCTCTCCCATAGAAAAGGGGATGAATTCTCTATTGAAGTGAGGATGAGACTCTTATCAACATTGAAGAATTATTAAGAAGAGTCAACACTGGGGTGCCTGGGTGGCTGGGCAACTGCCTTCGGCTGTGGTCATGATCCCGGAGACCCGGGTTTGAGTCCCACATCGGGCTCCCTGCTCAGCAGGAAGCCTGCTTCTCCCTCTCTCATTCCCCCTGCTTGTGTTCCCTCTTTGGCTATGTTTCTCTCTGTCAAATAAATAAAATCTTTAAAAAAAAGAAAAAAAAGAAGAAGAGTCAACACTGGGGCGCCTGGGTGGCTCAGTCATTAAGCGTCTGCCTTGGGCTCAGGTCATGATCCTGGAGTCCTAGGATCAAGTCCCGCATCAGACTCCCTGCTCAGCAGGAAGCCTGTTTCTCTTCTCTCACTCCCCCTGCTTGTGTTTCTCTCCATCAAATAAATAAATAAAATATTTTTTAGAAAAAAGGAAGAGTCAATACTAAGTCACAAGGCCACGTCTAGCGTGGTGACTGGTAGAGAGAGAGCAAACTACAATTCTTAATTCGTCTTATTTTATTGTTATTTCAGTCACGCTCAAAAACGTTTTTTAAAAATCCATCCAGATTATCAGCTTCTCTCTATTTTATTACAATAAGGCCCCAAAATATGTGATATTTAAGTGAGGCATGAGATGCTCAGCAGCCTCATATCATACATTTTCTCAATAAATGAAGCTTACTACTTTAAAAGGACACATTTCAAAAAAATTTAGCTTGTTTAATAATTTTAAATTTTTTCCTGTGTCTAGTAGATCAGGCATTTCTCCAAATTAAACTACACAAATGACCAATAAACACATCATTGGAATCAAATCAAAAGGAATGCAAAAAAAACTTATGCAATTTTCCATCTATCAGAGTGCCAAAGAAGGGCTGAAATATAATTTCCAGTCCTGGTGTGAGGAAGACAGGCACTTCCGCATACACCCTTGTTATAGATATAAATGACCATAATCTTCTCAAAGGCAATTGGAGGTACCCACCAACCATTGAAATGGCTGTACCTTTTGACCTTTGGCAATTATGCTTTTTTTTTTTTTAAATATTTTATTTATTTGACAGAGAGAAACACAGCGAGAGAGGGAACACAAGCAGCGGGAGGGAGAGAGGGAGAAGCAGGCTTCCGCCGAGCAGAGAGCCCGATGTGGGACTCGATCCCGGGTCTCCGGGATCATGACCTGAGCCGAAGGCAGTCGCTTAACCAACTGAGCCACCCAGGCGCCCCGGCAATTATGCTTTTAGATGTTGACCTTACATCAATGATCGCTCACATTTGCAAAGATAGGCATGACATGTTCACTATGGTGTTTCTTGAAAACAAATACCTGCAACAAGCTAACTCTATATCAGCAAGAACTGATTAAATAGGTATGGGTCCACCCACATTATGAAATACTAGCACTTGTCAAAGAAAAATTGAACTTCAGATGAGCTGAAATGGAAGGATATCCATGTTCATGAGAAGAAGAAACCATTTCTGTGAAGGCACTAAAGAATGATTTGTTACCTAAGCAGATAGCTGGATAAAATGCTTTTGCCCAAAGGCCTGGAAATGGAATAGAAATAATGGAAATTTATAACCTCCCGGGTCTCTTACCATCATAAATCCAAGAAGCCTTCTATGGGTGTTCAGTAACTATTGGTTATTGTGATAGTTGATGATGATGGTGATGAAGATGAAGATGGTGAAGATTTCTCTGCCCAAAGGAATTAGAAGAATATTGTCCCTTAGAGACCTTACTCTGCCAGCAGTTACAGCCACGTATTCACAGCCCTTATTTTGTCTTCTTGGACTTCTGTCAACTTTTCTAAGTTCTTTCAAATGCCTTTTGGGCCATGAGTCTGGGGTCAGTGGTGGGTCGGGCCATTTAGATGTTGAAAGGGCAAGGTGACCAGTAAGTCACACCTCTGTCCCTCACTGCCTGACCTGGCACCAGCAGTGTAATCTGCGAGGGGATCTCCCTTCATGCCATCACGTTGGAATGAAGTGCCGAGAGGAACACCTTTCCTAGGAATCGTGCTGACAGATTGACCAGTCAATCTGAGGTCAGCCCCTTCACACCTCATCATGCAACCTGGCAGTGG
The DNA here is from genome assembly GCA_004023965.1 of Spilogale gracilis. Taxonomy (NCBI): domain Eukaryota; kingdom Metazoa; phylum Chordata; class Mammalia; order Carnivora; family Mephitidae; genus Spilogale; species Spilogale gracilis. Next base: position 22,409 of record PITA01017590.1, on the reverse strand, counting down.
GAGGTTGAGAAAGACTCTTCTGGTTACAAACACTTTCTAGATAAGTTAGTGGATCTTAAAGTGTGGTCCTCGGACCTCCCGAAGTGATTGCTGAGAACAAGACCTCACTGCATATCTTCCAAATCAGGATTTGTTGGGGGTCTGGAGGTGGGCATGGGGATTAGCCTGTGAAACTTACTCTCGGGGAATTCTTTTGTGCCCTGAAGTTAGGGAACAACTGAGGAAGACCTTAGTGACCTTTTGGACCTGAGGAAGACCTTTTGCCCATAGGCAAGTATTTCAGAATCCCATTATGACCGATTGTATCTTTGTGTGAAGCATTTTTGCAAGCAGTCAAGTGACCCTATATCTATTCCATTCCCCTGGTGTAGAAAATAATTAAAAAATAAATGAACTTTGATTTAGGTGGGCACATCTATTATATTCTAGCAATATCAGACATAACACCAGAAACAACAATATTTTGGACACAAAATAAGAAGACTTCAAGGCATTTTGTGTAGATACATGCCATTTACTGATTCACTTAATTAACAAAAATGAAATACACAAAAATTTGTTTAAAAATTATGGCAATTATGCTCAGAGCAATATACAAAAATCTGTTTTTAAAAAAAGAGTTTTAGGGGCACCTGGGTGGCTCAGTTGGTCGAGCGACTGCCTTCGGCTCAGGTCATGATCCCGGAGACCTGGGATCGAGTCCCACATCGGGCTCCCTGCTAGGTGGGAGGCCCGCTTCTCCCTCTCTCACTCCCCCTGCTTGTGTTCCCTCTCTGGCTGTGTTTCTCTCTGTCAAATAAATAAAATCTTTAAAAAAAAATTTAAAAAAAAAAGAGTTTTAGTGGAAAGAGCCAAGGTGCCCATCAACAGATGAATGGATAAAGAAGATGCGGTACATATATACAATGGAATACTGTGCCTCCATCAGAAAGGATGAATATCCAACTTTTGTAGCAACATGGACTGGACTGGAAGAGATTATGCTGAGTGAAATAAGCCAAGAAGAGAAAGTCAAGTATCACATGGTTTCACTTACTTGCGGTGCACAAGGGGTAACCTGGAGGACAGTGGGAGAAGGAAAGTAAATGGGAACTAGGGTAATCCAGAGAGGGAAACGAAACAACAGAGACTTTGGACACAGAAACAAACTGAGGGACTTGGAGGGAGGGAGGTGGAGGGATGGGAGAGCCTGGTGGTGGGTACTGGGGACACCTAAAGCGTGGAGCACTGGGTGTGGGGAATGGGGAATGAATCTTGGAACACTGGAAAAAAAAATTTAAGTAACAATAAAAAAAAAAGAGTTTTAAAATTTGGTGGAAAAAAAGAACCTGTCTTCAGTTCCCAGAGATTTTCTGTTTATATTCATTTGTAACATGTAGTACATACATGTAGAGTTTTGCTTTCCCTACTCTATCTACCAAAACCTTGAATGTGACCATCAATAAATAAAATCAATAAACCACCTATGTGTAACAACACCCAGAACCTTCACCATTTCCTCTCTCCTTCTCTTCTTTCCTTTCTACATATATTTATTGAGCACCTGATATATGCCTGGCATCAGTGAGTTAGTATTAGTGAAGAAAGGACACACCCTATCCTTTCTACTTTCTGGAATAAGTTTTATAGACATAACTAATCACATAAGTATAACCACAGAAATTATGAGAAATAACTCGTGAACACACTTGATTATAGTAGGCCCTGGTGATGGTTGTGGTTTTGAAGAAGCAGCATGACTCCCTGCATGGAATACAGACTTAGGGTCAACTCGGCCACCCCACCATTTCTGAGTATGTTTCCCAGGCAGGCTCTTTAGCTCTGTACCCTCTTACAGAAAATGCAGATAAGAATGTTTGCCTTAACTAGAGCAGCCACTCTGGAAAGCAGCATGGAGATCCCCCAAAAAGTTAAAAAAAAAGAGCTACCCTATAATCCAGAAATTATACTACTAGGTATTTATCCAAAGGATATAAACATAGTGATTCAAAGGGGCAAGTGCACCCCAATGTTTATAACCAGCAATGTCCCCAATAGCCAAACTATGGCAAGAGCCTGGACATCCATTGACAGATGAATGGATGAAGAAGATATGGTATACATACACAATGGAATATTACTCGGCCCTCAAAAAGAATGAAGTCTTGCCATTTGCAATGATATGGATAGAACTCGAAGGTATCATGGTAAGTGAAATAAGTCAGTCAGAGAAAGACAAATACCATATGATTTCCCTCATACGTGGAATTTAAGAACTAAAACAGAGGAACATAGGGGAAGGGAAGGAAAAATAAAATAAGACAAAAACAGAGAGGGGGACAAACCATAAAAGACTCTTAACTATAGGAAATAGAGTTGCTGGAGGGGAGGTGGGTGGAGCATGGGAGAACTGGGTGACGGGCATTAACGAGGGCACTTGATGTAATGAGCACTGGGCGTTATACCAACTGATGAATCACTAAATCTTACCTCTGAAACTACTAATATACTACATGTTAATTAAATCAAATTTTAATAAAGAATTTTTAAAAAGGCTTGCCTTAGCAAGTAGTTCAATGCATTAGAAATATATGCATATTTATATATATAACGCATGTGGTACACAGTAAAAGCACAACAACTAATAGTTATCCCCCCCAAAAAACTTCCAACCCTATACATCTATTTTTTTTTTAAGATTTAATTTATTTATTTGACACAGAGAGAGATCACAAGCAGGCAGAGAGGCAGGCAGAGAAAGAGAAGGAAGCAGGATTCCTGCCCAGCAGAGAGCCTGATGTGGGCCTTGACCCCAGGACCCTGAGATCATGACCTGAGCTGAAGGCAGAGGCTTTAACTCACTGAGCCACCCAAGCGCCTCTATATATCTATTTCTTAAAACTACGTATTTTTGAGGGAGGCAAGATGGCGGAAGGGTAGGAAACCTCATTTCCCCTGGTCCCTTGAGTGTAGTTAGATAACTATCAAATCATTCTGAACACCTATGAATTCAACGTAAGATGTAAGAAAATAATTGCTGGAATTGTACAAATAGACTACTGATCACTTCCTGCAAGGTAGGAGGTCCGGAGACTTGACTCTGAGGGGCTATATGGGAAAATAAATGGCGGGGAGGCAGGGTCAGGAGCGTCGCCACTACCAGAAAGTGATATATTCTGGAGTGCAAAATCAGGACTTCTAGGAGTCTGCTCCGGGGAGAGACAGACCTGCCTGAGAGGTGCTCAGGAGGCAAAGCAGGGCAGAATCCTAGGTGGGACAGTGTGGGTCAGTATCCCGGGATCACAGAAGGAATGGGGGTACCTGAGCCGCCAGAGTTCCCAGGCATCAGATTGGTGAAACTGGCCATGGTTAGTGAGCCCCAGAGTGGGCTTTCGGTTCAATTTGCGGTAAACCACAAACCGCAGCACATCGGGCAGCCCCTCGCCATGTGGGTGTCCTGCAAAGGGCATAAACAGTGACCTTCCCCCCTCCCCAAGGAGGACCGACGGGCACAGGCGCACACCATCGGAGTCTGCAGAGTTTGGCACACACAAAAGTGAAGACGCTCCTCTCTGAGGGTTTACTGAAGAGAAGGGGTTGTGATCTTTCAGCCTTGGGGCTAGAGATCGGAGTGCAGCCATTTTTATTCTTGTCCTCTAAAGTGGTGTGGAAAGCCTTCAGGGAACAAGTGCCACACAGAACAACCAGAAGCAACTAGTGCTGAGCCTGGCCCCCTGGAAAGGGGCGGTGCAACTGCGCCTGGACCAAGGAGAATCAGGGGAACAGGCCCCTCCCCCAGACGGGGGAGGGGGGACATCAGGGGAATACCAAGTTTATGGAGTACGTAGAAATGCAAAACTCTGGCTAGAGGAAAATAGTATGTGGAATTCAAATTTTTTTTCTCGTGATTCCTTTACCTTTCAGTTTAAAATTTTCCTTTTCTTTTTTATCCTTTTCAACTGGTTTCTTATTTTATCAGCTCTTTGTTTTTAAGCATTTTTTAACTTTCATTTTTACATTTACATTTTATAGATATATTGTATTCTTCATTTTTAGCTTCCTTTCATTGTAATCAACTTTATTTTTGTGCGCATACATATATTAGATTTTGTTATCTATGTTTATAAATATATATATAGAAGTTTTGCTTTCTTTACAATTTTGGGATTTAGGGTCTTCTAAATCTTTTTTTTTTTTTTGACAGAAGGAGATCACAGGTAGGCAGAGAGGCAGGCAGAGAGAGAGGAGGAAGCAGACTCCCTGCTGAGCAGAGAGCCCGATGTGGGCCTTGATCCCAGGACCCTGAGATCCTGATCGGAAGGCAGAGGCTTTAACCCACTGAGCCACCCAGGGTCTTCTAACAAACAGACCAAAATACCCCCAGGACCAAGGGGATCACCCTGTTTTGTCCACCTGGGAGATTATATTCTCTCCCTTTTCCCCTTTTTCTTTTGCTTTTTGGTTTCTGACCTCTTTGGATTTATTTAGTGTATGCTTTGCTTGGGTTGTGGTTGAAATTTTTTTATTTTGTTCTCTCATTAATCCATTCTTCTCTGGGCAAAATGACTAGAAGGAAGAAGTAACAACAAAAGAAAGAACTGGAGGTAATACTCTGCTACAGATTGAATCAATATGGATATAAGTAAAATATCAGAGCTGGAATTCAAGATATTGATTATAAAGTTACTGGCTGGACTTGAAAAAGCATGAAAGAGTGGCGCCAGGGTGGCTCAGTCGTTAAGCGTATGGCTTTAGCTTAGGTCATGATCCCGGAGTCCTTGGATCCAGCCCCGTATCGGGCTCCCTGCTTGGCGGGAATACTGCTTCTCCCTCTCACATTCCCCCTGCTTGTGTTCCCCCTCTCGCTGTCTTTCTCTCTGTCAAATAAATAAATAAATAAATAAATAAATAAATAAACAAAATCTTAAAAAAGAAAGAAAGAAAAAACATAAAGGACACTAGAGAATCTCTTAATGCAGAAATAAATCTAATCAGACCAAAATTAAAAATGCCTTAACTGAGATGCAGTCTAAAATGGATGCTCTAACAGCTAAGGGTAAATGAGACAGAAGAGTCAGTGACATAGAAGACAAGACGATGGAAAGGAAGGAAGCTGAGGAAAAGAGAAAAAACAACTAATGGACCATGAAGGGAAGCTTTGAGAAATTGGTGATACCATAAGGTGAAACAATATTAGAATTATTGGGGTCCCAGAGGAGAAGAAAGAGGAACAGAAGGTATTTTTGAGCAAATCATAACTGAGAACTCCCCTAATCTGGGGAAGGAAACAGGTATTCAGGTGAAAGCGGTAGAAGAGAACCCTCCTCAAAATCAATAAAGAGGGATCAATATCCTGACATATAATAGTGAAGCTTGCAAATTTCAGAGATAAAGAGAAAATCCTGAAAGCAGGATGTGAGGAGCACTGGGTGCTATATGCAACCAATGAACTATTGAACTCAACATCTGAAACTAATGATGTATTTACTATATGTTGGCTAATTGAATTTTAAAAATCTACATATTTTGCTTTTGTTTCCTTTACCAGAGAAGACATATCTAGAAAAATGTATCTATGGCAATATCAAATAAATTCCTGCCTGTGTTTTCTTCTAGGACTTTTATGGTTTTATGCCTCCCACTTAGGTCTTTATCTTGAGTTTATTTTTGTCTATGGTGTAAGAAAGTGGTCTAGTCTCATTCTTTTGCATGTTGCTGTCCAGTTTTCCCAACAGCATTTTTTTGAAGAGACTTTTCCCCATTGTATATACTTGCTTGCTTTTAGAAGATTAATTGGCCATATAATCTGGATTTATTTCTGGGTTATTTATTCCATTCCATTGATCTGTATGTCTGTATTTGTGTCAAGACCAGTCTTGTAGTATACCTTGAAATCTGGGATTGTGAAACCTACAGCTTTGTTCTTTTTCAAGATTGCTTTGGCTATTCAGGGACTTCTGTGGTTCCATTCGAATGTCAGGATTACTTGTTCTGGTTCTATAAAAAATGCTGTTGGTATTTTGATAGAGATTGCATTAAATCTGTAGATTGCTCTGGGTAGTATGGACGTTCTAACAACACTGGTTTTTCTAATTCATGAGCATAGTATATCTTTCCATTTGTTTCATCTTCAATTTTTTTCACCAAGGATATCTGCAAAGGAATATATCTGATACAGGATTAATAGTCAAACTATATGAAGACAAATAACCTGATTAAAAATGGACAGAGTATCTCAATAGAAATTTTCCCAAAGAAGACATGCAGATGGCCAACAGACACAGGAAAACATGTTCAGCATCACTAATCATCAGGAAGCTGCCAAGTAAAACCATGATGAGATACGACTTTACACCTGTCAGAATGGCTAAGATCAAAATCATGATAAAGAAAAAGCATTGGCAAGGATGTGGAAAAAAAGGAAACTTCCTGCACTGTTGGTAGGAATGCAAGCTGGCACAGTTACTGTGGAAAAGTGTGTACATCCCTCAAAAATTAGAGATTTTATTTACTTATTTGACAGAGAGAAACAAAGCTAGAGAGGAAACACAAGCAGAGGGACTGAGAGAGGGAGAAGCAGGCTTCCCGCAGAGCAGGAAGCCAGATGTGGGGCTCCATCCTGGGTCTCCAAGATCATGACCTGAGCCAAAAGCAGTCACCTAACCAACTGAGCCACCCAGGCGCCCCCATCCCTCAAAAATTAAACATAAAAGCACCATACGATCTAGTAATTCCACTACTGGGTATTTACCCAAAGAAAATAAAAAACACTAATTCAAAAAGGTAATATGCTCCCCAATGTTTATTGCAGCATTTGTTACAATAGCCAAGTTAGCCAAGATAGGACAAGTGTCCATCCATGGATGACTGGATAAAGAAGAGCTGGTATATTAGTACAATGGAATATTATGCCGTCATAAAAAGAATGAAATCTTGCCATTTGCAAAACACGGATGGACCTAGAGAATATAATGCTAAGTGAAATAAGTCTGTCAAAGAAAGACTAATACCATATGATTTCACTCATGTGTGGAATTTGAAAAACAAAGCAACTGGGGGCGCCTGGCTGGTTCAGTCATGAAGTGTCTGCCTTCGGCTTAGGTCATGATCCCAGAATCCCGGAATCGAGTCCCAGGATTGAGTCCTAGGATCAAGCCCTGCATCAGGCTCCCTGCCCAACAGGAAGCCTACTTCTTCTCCCCTTCTCACTCCCCCTACTTGTGTTCCCTCTCTAGCTGTGTTTCTCTCTGTCAAATAAAGAAATAAAATCTTTAAAAAATAAAAAATTAAAAAATATAAAAGACAAAACAAAAAACAAAAGAGATAAAAAACGAGGCTCTTAAATATACAGAACAAACTGGGGTTGCCAGAGAGAGGGTAGGTGGGGGATGGGTGAAATAGATAAAGAGGATGAAAAGTACACTTCCCCTGATGAGCACTGAGAAATGTTTAGAATTGTTGAATCACTATGTTGTGCACCTGAAATTAATCTAACAGTGTATGTTAATTATACTGAATAATAATAACAATAATAATAATAATAATAAAAACCCTACATATACAATTTACTGAAATTCTTATTAAATCTCAGGTCAAAAACTAAGCTTCACTCCTCAGAACTTCTCTTTTTCATCTCTGTGAAAAAGGTCAGACACTAGCCCACGCCAGGCAATCAACAGCCACCCAGTTAATCACGAAGTCCTCAAATTTTTCACCAAAACCATTTTCCAGCCACCATCATTTTTATAGAGATGAACCTCTGCCTGCAAAGGGTTTCGAATTAGCTTTTCTGCTTTTGCTCAATTCTCTGCCCTGCAAACAGGATCATCTTTCTAAAGACCTTGTCCCAAGTATTCATCCCCCAGGGTTAGAACTCCCCGTGTTCCCAACTACCCTTAGAATAAAGCTGAACCTCTTCACTTGGTCCACAGGATCCTTCTGTCCACCTCTCTGTCACCCCTCCCCGCTTTTGCTTCCCACCTCTGACATCGCACTGAAGCCCATCCCTCGGGCATGGCAAGCCATCTCTGGGCTCTAGGCCTCTGCACACTCTTCCTCCTCCTCTTTCCCCAGCTAGCAAACTCCTCTCCAGCTTGTCACTTCCTTCAGAAGGCCCTCTGTGACCCCCCACTAGAGCATGTCAGGTGCCTCCCCTGTGCTCCTAATACACCCAAACGTCCCTTGTCGTGATGTTTACCACGAGTCGGGACAGTTAAGCACACAGCCTCAAACTCCAGCCCTGATACTTAGCTGTGAAGCCCTAAATAATTCTCACCTGCACAGGGCTTCAGTTTCCTCAACTGTCACAGATAATGGTAGTACCTACCTCACAGATCGTGGTGAGGATCAAATGAGATTGTGCACATAACTTGACTTGGCTAATAAATGTTCAGCAAAAGCTGACTATCACGATAGTTGTTGTAACCACTAAAGGTAGGGCCACTAGGGTTGTCTCCCCATTACCCCCTCTGTCCTTCTGCCACTATGTAATGGCTAATGCAGTTTGGGTGGGATAACCTCCCCCTCAGACCCCCCCAAGGTGTGATCTGAAACTTCCAAGCACAGTTCTTGAAACCTCAGTGTGAATCAGGGTTACTTAGAGGGCTTGTGAAGTGTAGACTGCTGGACTACACCCCCACAGTTCTTCAGATTCTGATCCCAGGGATTTGTATTTTGGGCAAATCCTCATGCTGCTGGCCCAAAAAGACCACACTTAAAGAAGCACTGATGGAAGCCAACCGGGGTAGCTTACTTCTTTTGCCTTACAACTGATCAGGGATGGGCACACGGATTTATGAAGGTCCCATGCATGCAGGAGAGCTGCACTCCTTCTCTCTGACTGTAAAGCCAGGGGCTGCAGATGTTACTGGTACCTATCTTGCAATCATGCAAGTTTGTGCTCTTTTTTTTTTTAAGAGGTGGAGGAGGGGCAGGAGAGGGAGAGAGAATCCCAAGCAGGTTCCATACCCAGTACAGAGCCCAACACAGGTCTCGATCTCACAACCCCAAGATTATGACCTGAGCTGAAATCCAGAGTCGGATGCTTAACCAACTGAGCCAACCTGGCACCCCAAGACTGCTCCTGAGAAGAGAACAGAAGTCATCCCCAGGCTGGAAGTGATACACAGAAGTGCAGGAGAATCATAGAGAAATAAAGTAGAGTCTTGGCTGAATGATGGCTAGAAGCCTCAGATCCCTGGACTTTCTAGTTCCTGGAGTAAACAAGTCTCTTTAATTGCTTTAATCAATGGATGTTGAGTTTTCTGTTACTTGCAACTGAAATCTTCTTACCTCACGCTATCAGCTCAGTGATGGGGAGAACTGCTTTTGTCCCTTCAGTAGTCCCTGCTGGAGCGCGGTACTAAGTAGGTGCTCAATAAAAACGTGTTAGTCCATGCAGAGGACCTTCATTGTCTTCTCATGGCCCTGGGATACCCTTAACCATGGGCTGAGGGAGCCGTCCTGCAGCTGGCCTGGGTCCACCTCTGCCAGGTGTCCCATTCTATCTCCCCTGGGCTGAACGGCACCTGGCTTCTTTCAGGCCCAGATCACTCCTACCTTAGGCTACTGCTTCACAAAACAGAGTCCTTTTTAGCAATGAGTGCCCTGAGTTCCATAGAATATTTTACTTTCCTCCAAAAAGCTTTGCAGAATGAGGCTGTCCACTGCACTTATGATGAGTAGACATATGACATGTGCTGTCACACTCTGTCCCTCCCCTAAGCTGGCCACTCACTCTCTCAGAGTTCTCTGTCTAATTCATTTCTCCAGCCATAATCAGCTGTGCAAGCATGGGGATGTTGCCCGAGGGGTTAAAACTCCCTTCAATGGGAAGTCTCTTGTATTATAGTTTCCTAAACCCATTAGAATGAATTGACTCATTGGCTTAACATAACAGAAGTGTGTTCACTCACATTTCTAGAGGCTACAAGTCCAAAAGCAGGGTGTCTGCAGGGCCACACTTCCTCTTCTGAAGGCTCTAGGGGAGAACCCTTCCTTCACACTAGTGTTGGCATCAGGCTGTCTTCTCTGCATGGGCTATTATCTCTTATAAGGACTCTCATTGGATTTGAGGCCAAGTACAGTACTAATTATCAGTGTTCTCTTTCAGAGACCAGTCAGCTCCATGATTCAGTTCATTCCCTTGTGAGTGTTTGTTACACACTGGCCACTCTGCTAGGGGCAGGTTGACAAACCTTAGATAAGGTAACAAGGAAAGAAGTATTACCGGGTGCAATTCGTGCAAAGGAAGAAACGAGCAAGAAAATGTGGGGATGGCAGTATTTCCCTATAGTGCTGGGAAGGCCTGTGTGAGGTGGTGACATTTAGCAGGGACCAGGAGGACAAGGGAGGTAGAGGAGGTCACCCCAGTAGGGGTGGGGGGACAGCACAAAGAAACAGGCTGGATAGGTTTTAGAAGGGACCAGAGGCCAGTGTGTGTGTGGGGGGGGGGGGGGGGGCGGAGTAGCAATTGGCCCCAGTGGGGAAGTTAACTGGGAAGGCCCCAGTTAACATGGAAGTCACAGCACAGGTTTTTTTGTTTTTTTGTTTTTTTAAAGATTTTATTTATTTGACAGAGAGAAACACAGCCAGAGAGGGAACACAAGTAGGGGGAGTGAGAGAGGGAGAAGCAGGCTTCCTGCCGAGCAGGGAGCCTGATGTGGGACTCGATCCCGGGTCTCCTGGATCATGACCTGAGGTTTTGTTTTTAAAAAAATTATATCTGGGGGCGCCTGGGTGGCTCAGTTGTTAAGTATCTGCCTTTGGCTCAGGTCATGATCCCAGGGTCCTGGGATCAATCCCTGCATAGGCTGTTTCTCCCTCGGCCTGCCACTCCCCCTGCTTGTGTTCTCTCTCTCTCTCTGTCAAATAAATAAGTAAATAAGTAAGTAAGTACATAAATAAATAAATTCTTTAAAAAAAGAAGTTCAGTAATCCAAACAAGCTCCGTGTATTATACGCACGGCACCTTCCTGGTGTTGAGGGTACAGTGTAGTTTCCGAAGACCTTAACACTAGGGACAGCCAGAGGCACGTGAGACCTCTGTCCATTCTGTTTACAACTTCCTGTGGATCTACAATCATTTTCAAATAGAAGGTATTTTTATAATTTCACGGTCTGTATGGGAAAGATGACTGGATGAGAAGAGACAAGCTATCCATGCAAGACTTGGCAGAGTTGGGTGGTGTGGGAGCAGAGGAGGTGCTGAGGCCTGGAGCAAGGAGAGAACTTTCTGGGCTGCTGATGGGGTGGACAGGGGTGCAGAAGGAAAGGCAAGGAAAGAGAGTCAAGAATAATGCTCAGGTCTTAGGTCTTCAACGGTGCTGCCAAGGATTACTGAAATGGTAGAGAGTTGAGGGATGCCAAGGCTTGTGTGGGTAACATCTTCCCTTTTTGGTCATTGAAAAAGGTTCACATAAAGAAAAATGCTTAAGAGGTACACATACTATTTAATGAATTATTTTAACACATTGTACAGATGTAACCTCTACCCAGGTCAAGAAATAGAACCCTGCAAATCACCCAGTTTTCCAAGTTTCTTCCTAATCACAAATATCCCTCCCCACCGAAGAAACTATACATTTTATTTTCTTATATTATATTTTATATTTTATATAATTTTATTTTATTTATTTTATATCTCATTTCATTTCATTTTGTTCCCTGATTTTAGCATATTGCCTCCTTGACTTTCTTTCTACTAGTTTATTCCCCAAGCATGTATATTCCCCAAGCATGCATTGGCCATAGTTAGTCTGACGTGACATGACACGTCCAAGCGAATATTTGAATTCAGATTTCTTTTTTTTTTTTTAAGATTTTATTTATTTATTTGACAGAGAGAGATCACAAGGCAGAGAGAGAGAGAAGAGGAAGCAGGCTCCCTGCCGGATCCCAGGACCCTCAGATCTTGACCTGAGCTGAAGGCAGAGGCTTTAACCCACTGAGCCACCCAGGTGCCCCTCAGGTAGCTTTTGAATACAGCCAGCTCTTCAAATCCTTCATAGCCGAGCCCTCCCTGAGGCTGCAAGGAGAGATGTCTGTGACACCGCTAGGTCCACTTTAATATCACAAATATTTGCAGAAGCCTTGACCGCTGTCTGGCCTCACTGATGTCCATTCTGCTTTGCTATTCCCTTTGCTTCATTTCACCACTTATAAAGTCTGAAATATCAAGTTCATTTCCATACGTATATCTAGAAAAATAACTTGAACATGAGTCAAGCCATCAGTGTGTGTGCAGAACACCTTATTTCTGCTCTTGAGACCAGGAGATGGGAACAGCTGAGCTGGAAGGCTGTTCCAATGCTGGCCACCCTGGGACAGCCTGCCTTGATCTCATTAAAATGACAAGGCCCACCTGTGTGGCCTCATGAAGGGCTCCAAGGAGGGAAGGCATTTATGCTGAAATTGCCACTAATAGCCAGAGAGATAGGATTGTTGGGTGCCACAAAGGCCATGCCCCCTACAGTTAACGCGGAGGACACTGATTGGGCCAAAAAAGCAAAGCGGAGCCTCTGTGGCTACAGAACGGGGTGGGGAGTCATCCTGCAATTACTAGGTAACTTCTTTAAAACTTCCTCCAGACACTGCCTTAGGCAAACCAGACCTTCAGTGAGGCCCGCCCCTCAAGACTGCAGGTGATTCTTTTTCTCTGAGTGCTCTGACCCTCTCACCCCTGTGTCCCCCACCACAACCACTGCTTAAATCATTGCCTCCCTCCAGGTTCTTCAAACACGCAAAGACCTTATGCACAGATTTTTATAGCCTCGCATATAGAAGACGCTGGGCAAATCCAATACATCACTGTTTTGTCACCATTTGGTACATTTTGTGGGATCTGAGTGATCTAGGGACGGTTTTCTGGGCCAAGTGATTTGCTCCCCATTCTCCTTTTCCACCACCTCGAGTGTAGACGCACCTGGAAGCTCAAGGCCAGTGGCAGGTGAGATCAGGAGATGAGGATCTCACAAAGATCGGCGGAGAGAGAGCTGGGGGTACAGTGGGGTTCCGTGGAGACGAAACTTCCTTCCTGCTTCTCTAGCTGCTTGACTTCAGGCAACTTCCTCAAACACTTTGTGCCAAGATCCCTCATCTATAAAATAGGGATATTACTAGCCCTACTTCAGAGATACTTTACAAGAGCTAATTCAGTTTTAAAACTTCAGCATCTGTGGGGCGCCTGGGTGGCTCAGTCGTTAAGCGTCTGCCTTAGGCTCAGGTCATGATCCCGGAGACCCCGGATGGAGCCCCACATCCGCCTCCCGGCTCGGTGGGAAGCCTGCTTCTCCCTCTCTCACTCTCCCTGCTTGTGTTTCCTCTCTCGCTGTCTTTCTCTCTCTGTCAAATAAATAAATAAAATCTAAAAAAAAAAAAAAAAAATCCAGGGGCCTGGGTGGCTCAGTGGGTTAAGGCCTCTGCCTTTGGCTCAGGTCATGATCTCAGGGTCCTGGGACGGAGGCCCGCATGGGGCTCTCTGCTCGTTGGGGAGCCTGCTTCCACCTCTCTCTCTGCCTACTTGTGATCTCTCTGTCAAATAAATAAATAAAATCTTAAAAAAAAAAAAAATCCAGCATTGGCCCAGACATGCAGCAAGCACTTTTTAACCTCACACAACTTCATATTTACTACACAGTAGGTGCCAGATGCTGTGCCAAACACCCTGGGAGGCTTACCTCCTTTCACCCTCACGACAGCGCTAACACCAGCACGACCAGCCTACAGATCACAGCATCGAGGCCCATAGAGTTAAGAAAGTTGCCCTAAGTTACAAAGACAACGAAGTGCCACACTGAGAGTCAAACTCAGCGGCCTCCCTCTGCTTTGGGGCTTGCCGCACCACTCTGGAGTTGGGCTCAGTGACGGGGTTTGGCTAGCGGGCGGCCACAAGCAGCCAGGTGCTGGCTGGTCTGGAGCGGGAGGAACCCAGCTTCAGGACGCAGTTCCAAGACTGCTGATGGGGGTACCCGCGCCAGCGGAGACATTTCTATTTTACATACCACTTAATGAATTTTATTTGTTTGGCCTAAAACAACTAATAATGCCCAGCTTCACAGACCCAGATGCTTACGGGAGATATTACGGGGGAAATAACCCCGTTGTTTCTCTGGGAGATGTCCTGCATGAGGTTTTTCCTGTCTGATGCTTTGCAGGACTGCAGCACACAACCGCGACTATTTTCTCTGACCCTGAAAGTGATCTAAGAATCCAAATGCATGCCTGTTGAATCCTCACAGTATTCTCCCAGGACAACCAGCAACCCTGACCCTAGCAAGGTCAAGTCACTGTACAGAATCATGCCACAGTAACAGAAGCAAGAAGCAGGGTTTCATCTTGGCTCTTTAGGTGCTGATCACTCCGCGATACCACCGCCCAGGAAAAGCGCGCTCATTGTGCACATAGGATTTTACGGATCACCAGCAGCAACAGAAACCATGAGCACCTTATTTTTGTTATTTTTTCCTTTTTCACTTCCAGCATTATATCCAAAGGGTGGGTCAAATCTGATATGAAATCACAACTCTTATGGTCCCCAAATTCCCTTGACTTGCATTTAAAATTAAGGCGTTCATTGATGAACCATAATACAAGGGCTATCTACCGTCAGTTTTAACATTTAACAAATCTCGCTTGAAGTGTTTTTTTAAATTTCAATATGGAGGGGGCACCTGGTTGGCTCAGTTGGATCTCAGGGTTGTGAGTTCAAGCCCCATGTTGAGTATAGAGATTATTTAAGAAAATTTTCTTTTATCTTTAAAAAAATAGAAGTTTCAATATTTAAAGCAACTGTTACCTCCTGTCCTCCCCATTTTTTAATTATTTTTTGTAATGATCAAATGAAAGCCATAGACACTTTCTGCAGAAACGAGGATACTTACATGCAAAAACTCATACATATCTGCACCTTTAATGAGTTCCCAGAGTCTTAGAAGCCCAACCATTGACCTCAGTGATTAAGTTGCTTATTGGATTTACAAACTGAGAATCCTTTGGAAGCACATGTTCCTCCTTTGACTTGCATTTTGTAACTATTGTTCTCTCTGGCTCTCCCTCTCCAGGCACACATATCATGGTTTATTGTCTCCTGAACTGGCACTATAACACTTGTTATTTATTACGTTTTTTATTTTAGCCATTCTGATATCTCATTGTGGTGGATTTTTTTTTTTTAAGATTTTTATTTATTTGTTAGAGAGAGAGAGAGAGAGCACAAGCAGGCAGAGTGGCAGGCGGAGGCAGAGGGAGAAGCAGGCTCTCTGCAGACCCCAGTGTGGGACTCCATCCCAGGATCCTGGGATCGTGACCTGAGCCCAAGGCAGCTGCTTAACCAACTGAACCACCCAGGTGTCCCTCTCATTGTGGTTTTAAATTGCATTTCCCTGATGATGACTGATGCGGAGCATTTTTTCATGTGTCTGTTGGCCATCTGCATGTCTTCTTTAGAAAAATGTCTATTCAGGTCCTCTAGCTCAGATCATGATCCCAGAGTCCTGGGATTAAACTGCTCATTGGGCTCTCTGCTCAGCAGGGAGCCTGCTTCTCCCTCTGCTTGCCGCTCCCTCTGCTTGTGCTCTCCTTCTTTGTCTCTCTCAAGTAAATAAAATCTTTTTTTTTTTTCAACAAAAAGTGTAATGCCTATATTTGATATGCTTAAAAATATTTTGTTGGTTCCCAAATGAGTCATGAATTCAATCCTTCCAAAATGTATAATTAAGTCCAAGATGTTCTATCATTGGCCTGCTTTTGTGCGGTTAGGTAACATGAGCCTCTCCCAGAAAATAAATGCCACGATACTAACCAACCACCTGCCTACCTTGACAGACAAGCAAAGCAAGACCCAGCCTTTTGCATCAAGAGATAATTAAACAACTGGATGGTTTCAGTTTGTGTCAAGAGTCACCGTCTGCCTTTGATCTGGACTTCGGCTAAGGTACATCAAGCATCTTAGGGGTCATGGGAGAAGAGGGGCAGGGCAAGAGAGAAATTTCAGTCCACCTTGAAGTGTAAAGTGTTTGCTTTTCCCCAGACATCCCGTCTCACTTCCTCTCCCCTGAAAATCTACCCTCTCTGTTTCTTAATGAGCCTGCATGGAATTGTTAGCGACTCTTCCCAAGACTTTAAGAGGCTCGAAATGAAGTTAGCGCTTTCTGAAATACCATGAGATCTGTGTGTGCTCTGAAGCATTCTGTGGGGTTTTTTGGAGGTTTCTCTGATTTTTTTAAAAGTGTGGTTCAATCGTTTGGTACCAAGACCTAAATGCGATGTCTCTAAACTATTGAAAATAATCATCATAATATTAATGAAAAAGAATGGCATTCTGTTTAACCCTTCAATTACAGCCTGCTCCTCTGTCCCTTCCTCCATGAATATCACCACAAATTGAAGATCCTACAGATAAGCACAGTTATGCAAAAGAGGGCTTTTTATCTGACTTGGGAGGCTGAGGGAAAGGCTCAGGAAGATCTCCAATGATTTTTCTCATCTGAAGATGAGATAAGCTTTCTTATCTTTTTTGTTTGTTTGTTTGCCTCCTATGACTTCATACCATTCATTGGCAAGGCAGTAAAATCTGAAATTCTCTTTGTGCATTTTTATGCCACCCCCTAACTGCAAGGGCCTGAGGCCCCATTAATTTCAAAGTGCTTAGCCAGAGCGAGGATAAAGCACTGTGGAACCAGGGCCGCTAGGCCAGGAAACTTTTCCCCACTTTGGCTAAGCCCAGAGTACCTTTATCCTGATTTTAAACACCAGACATCCCAGAAAGGAGCAGAGGTGTCGCTAGTATCCTTCAGAAGCAGGTGCCGGTAGCCCAAACCACTGACTGGCTCTCTAGAACTTGAGGTTTCTGTTTCTTAT
The DNA here is from genome assembly GCA_004023965.1 of Spilogale gracilis. Taxonomy (NCBI): domain Eukaryota; kingdom Metazoa; phylum Chordata; class Mammalia; order Carnivora; family Mephitidae; genus Spilogale; species Spilogale gracilis. The sequence goes on along the minus strand of PITA01017590.1, from coordinate 5,573 downwards.
CTTGGGCAATCAGGAAATCAAACATTTGCCATTGTGATTTGAAGGTGACACTGATTAGCTGCTCACTGTAAGACGCTGCGACTGAGACCTGGAGGTCCTGCTCTTTGATTTGTGGATACGGGCTTTTTTGGGAACCTGATACGGTGATTGGTACGTTCTCTAGCCCGCCAACAGTGCGAGCCCCTTACTCAAAGAGATGAGGCATTTATGTTTTTCCGAGAGTAGAAAGGGCTGTTTGAATCCTGTCTTCCGCCTTTTCTGGGCTGTGGGCTCATAGGCGTTGCTGAACCTCTCTGCAGCTGCCATTAATAAATACGAGTGCTGTTATTTGTGTCTAGGGTAGCTGGGGGGAGAAGCCAAGTCGATGACTTCTTACTGGGCTGCCTGTCCCTCTCCAGGGACTGTTCCCTCTCCAGGAGAAGCAAGGTTCCTCTGGAGGCACGTTCCTCCCACTAAGACCTCCTTGGGCCACTCATTTTATCCAGAAGCTGAAGGAAGTTTACCTGAAGAGGCAATTCGGTCCTGTCCTTACCGCATATAATACTGTGATACCTTTAAGCATTAACCACATTCAATGTTTTTAATTTAAAATATTCATTTGTCTCCAGATTCGGTCATTGTCCCTGTCCTCACTCAAATCCTCTGCCAGCTGGGCTTTGAGTAATGACCACTTCTGGATCCCAGTGCTCACGAGCTCTGACTCAGCATACCTTCTTCTTGTTTTGGACACCCAGCCACCTGGAGAGTTCGGTAGTTTTTAACTTACCTGGTGCCTAAACTGTGCAGACCACAGAAGAGGCGCTTGATGTTAACTAAGAAAAAAATGGTCTAAATTCATTTTCATCTTAAGACTTCTTCAGATAGCAAAATGTTTCTATTGGCATAGCCAGAAGCTGAGTGACATCAGGCTAAGCATGTTTAAATTTAAACATTTAAATAAAACATCTCATTTAAAAAGTAGTTCTCAGGAATTCCAGGAACTCCCCTGACACTTTCTTTTTTAAAGATTGTATTTATTTATTTGACAGAGAGAGACACAGTGAGAGACGGGACACAAGCAAGGGGGAGCAGAAGAGGGAGAAGCAGGCTTCCGCCGAGCAGGGAACCTAATGCCGGGTTCGATTGCCTGACTCTGGGATCATGATCTGAGTCAGAGGCAGGTGCTTAAGGTCTGAGCCACCCAGGCCCCCCTCCCCTGACACTTTTGACAGAACCTTTTTTTCTTATTCAAGAAAGATGTTGGGGTGCCTGGGTGGCTCAGTCGTTAGGCACCTGCCTTTGGCTCAGGTCATGATTCTGGAGTTCCAGGATAGAGTCCCCAATAGGGCTTCCTGTTCAGCAGGAATCCTGCTTCTCCCTCTCACATTCCTCCTGCTTGTGTCCCCTCTCTCACTGTGTTTCTCTGTCAAATAAATAAATAAAATCTTAAAAAAAAAAGAAAGATGTCAAAACTGTGTCTGAAAGGAAATCAGCAAAACGTTAATAGTTGTATTAGATTGATGGAACTATGTATTATTTTTTTCTCTCAATATTTGAGTGTTTCCTAAGTTTTCTATATTCTACTTGTGTTAGTTTATAATACTTCATCTTGTAAACTTTATTTAGAAGGAAACAATTCAGGGGCAACTATCTGGCTAACTTGGTGAGCATGCAACTCTTGATCTCCGGGTCATGAGTTCAAGCCCCACCTTGAGCATGGAGTCTACTTATAATAATAATAACAATAAGAAGAAGAGAAACAACTCACTCATTATCTGAACCAATGTTTAAAACATGCAAGCAATATTTAAAACATATATCCATTCTGTCTAGTATCATCTTCCATAGTCATTCTTATTTTGTATTTTCATGAGAAGCATCCTAATACCAGGAATAGATTCAAACCACCACCACAAGAAGACCTTTATTATTGAATATTGAGCAGCTATAGTATTTGTAAGACATAAGAGTTTCTTGAGGATGAAAAAGGACCCAGGGGGCGCCTGCGTGGCTCACAGGGTTAAAGCCTCCACTTTCAGCTCAGGTCATGATCTCAGGGTCCTGGCATCGAGGCCTGCATCTCGGACTCTCTGCTCAGCAGGGAGCCTGCTTCCTCCTCTCTCTGCCTGCCTCTCTGCCTACTTGTGATCTCTCTCTCTGTCAAATAAATAAATAAAATATTTTTTAAAAAAAAGGACTCAGTAATAGTTTCAGATGGCAGCTGGGGTGATACCACAGAGAGGCACAGATTTTAGGGATGCAGTTTAGAAACTCTGATATCCTCATTTCTCTTCCTGTGTTTGTTCCTGTTTTAGATTGAAACTGCCTAGATCATATTCGATAGCATATAAACACGTGCAGAAAGCAACCCTTGGAAAAGATCTCTGCACTGGGGTCATTCCAGTAGAATACAGACCTGTCACAGGCTGCAGAAACACTGCCAAGGGGACACCTGAGTGGCTCAGTCGTTAAGCATCTGCCTTTGGCTCAGGTCCTGATCCTAGGGTCCTGGGATTGAGCCCCGCATCGAGCTCCCTGCTCAGCAGGAAGCCTACTTCTCCCTCTCTCACTCCCCCTGCTTGTATTCCCTCTCTTGCTGTCTTTCTCTCTGTTAAATAAATAAATAACATCTTTAAAAAAACAAAACAACAACAACAACAAAACACAGCCAGGGAAAGAACAAAGTTGAGAGAAGTAAGGGAAGCATTTGCCAATTTGACTGTTGCCTATCCTACCTGATATTTTGCCTGTGTCTCCTTTTTCATCACAGCGAGTTGTCAAGGTGTTTGTGGATAAACAGAGCCCCTTCTCTGGGCGATCTGTCTTCTTGCACTGCTCGGTTCCTACACGGATCACTGCCCATCATTGGTGAGACTGCCTAGAAACCTCAATGCGCATTAAAACAACAGCCACAAAAATCAACTGCAAATTTAATTGCTACACAATGGAAGAGATTGTGTCTGTGCTTTTTGCACCGCTCCCCTGAGGCCCTGGATGAGCTGATGAGGTCCCATTGTCAACCTGAAAGATCCTGGCTTCTTAGGACTTGGAAAATTCTTTTTTATTTATTTATTTATTTATTTATTTTAGGACTTGGAAAATTCTGACATCTATGGCCCTTCTTGGTTTGGTCCCAACCCAAGCTCCCACCTTTGCAAACTCATCTTCTGCCTCCATCCATCCCCACAAAAACCCCCATCAGAGATGCCCATCCTGCCTTTAGAGGCCACCCAGCTCCTATGCCACCTTCCCTAGAAGCCTCCTCTCGGTGCCCCAGATTTTCACTGCAAGCTCTGCTCATGTGCCTGACTCCTGTGCCAAATGGCCGGAGACTACGTTACAGACTTCCTGGTATGGGAGAAGCTAAATGATTTTTTGCTGCTAGAATGTTAAATAAGAGCAAACTGAATTTGTTTACATACATGTTTACTAGCACAAGGAAGAAAATTTCTTCTCCTCTTCTGTGCCCTGCATTTGGTGGGACTCTCTCCTACCTTTTGCTCCTTCTCAGTACTTGCTCTGATCCATCCCAACATCCAGGGAACCGATACTTTCCCTAATAGATGGGCTCAGATTGTCACTTCTTCTCATTTGACATCTGGCTTCCAAAGTGGAACTGTTGTCATGTCATGGGCCCAGCAGCCCAAGTGGTGGAAAATTATTTTACCAAATGACCAATCTGCACAATCAACTCTAGCTTTATAGGAAGTCTGAGAGTTAGAATGGTAGGAAAGGATTTATTTGAGCTAGCCCTGAAGAATGGGCAAGATCCAGGTGGGAAAACAAGCTTGAGCCAAAAAATCCCCGACACCAGGAGCAGCAGCCACAACAGCAGATTTCCAAATGGATGACTGGCAAATGAAGGATACTCTTCCAGGACATATATGCCCTTATTTGTGCAACGAACTAAGTCATCAAAATCTTTTATCTTCATATCACTCGGATTTCACTTGAGTAGCTGCCTTCTTCTCTTTCATTTCTTGGTAACATAGGTTCTGCCAAAGGATGGAGATCTAGCCCTGAAGAATAAATTTGTTTCCCCCAAGGGCTCAACTTCTGTCAATGGAAATTGTCTTGAGTTAAAAGGAAATTGGCTTATTCTGTGTCACAGCTGGGAATGGAAAGGCAAACTTCCAATATAATCAATTATTCACTATTTGTGATAACCGCCCCTCCAGCAAAAAAAAAAAAAGAAAGAAAGAAAGAAAGAAAGAAAGAAAGAAAGAAAGAAAAGAAAAAAGAAAAGAAAAGAAAAGAAAAGAGAAAAGAAAAATGGTACATCCAGTGAGTCTGGTTGCTTTCCACACAGTAGTCCTCCAGCTGTGATCTGAGCTTCGTGCATTGGTGGTGTCACTGCGGTGATGGCAGAGAGAGAGAGGGAGGCAGTCTGGGTCATGAAGCACAGGCTCCAGGACCAGACCCAGACCCAAATCAGATTCTTTTTTTTTTTTTTTTTTTGAAAGGTTTTATTTATTTGACAGAGAGAAACACAGCCAGAGAGGGAATGCAAGCAGGGGGAGTGAGAGAGGGAGAAGCAGGCTTCCGGCCAAGCAGGGAGCCCCATGTGGGACTCGATCCTGGGTCTCCGGGATCATGACCTGAGCCGAAGGCAGTCGCTTAACCAACTGAGCCACCCAGGCGCCCCCCAAATCAGATTCTTTGGGAATGGTGCCCAAGAACCTAAATTTTAAAACCTGGTGGTTGGGGCACCTGGGTTGCTCAGTTGGTTAAGTGACTACTTTCAGTTCAGGTCATGATCCCAGAAACCTGGAATGGAGTCCCTCATTGGGCTCCTTGCTCAGTGGGGAGTCTGCTTCTCCCTCTCTCTTCTTCTGCTTCTCCCCCTGTTCATGCATGCACTCTCTCTCTCTCTCTCTCTCTGTCTCTCAAATAAATAAATAACATCTTTTTTTGGTAAAGATTTTATTTATTTATTTGACAGAGAGAACCACAGCTAGAGAGGGAACACAAGCAGGGGGAATGAGAGAGGGAGAAGCAGGATCCCTGCCGGGCAGCAAGCCGGATTCAGGGCTCAATCTGGGGACTCCAGGATCATGACCTGAGCCGAAGGCAGTCGCTTAACCAACTGAGCCACCCAGGCGCCCCTTATTTTATTTTTTTATAGCACTTAGGGCCAGCCCTTCTGCTCAGCATATGGTATATTGGTATTCCTTCTTTCCAGCAAAAGAGCTATTTTAGACGTCTGACGTGTAAATACAGGAAAACCCGTAAACATCAGAATTAAAAGTCAAAGACTATCAGACCGAATAAAAGGCAACTAGATGTTGCCTGTAAGAAACCCACTTTAAATATAAATATGCAATACATTAAAAATATGGAAAAATATATACCATGCTAACACTAAAAAGAAAAAATTTAGGGGCGCCTATGTGGCTCAGTCAGTTGAGCATCTGACTCTTGGTTTCAGCTCAGGTCACGATCTCAAGGTTTGTGAGACCAAGCCCCATTTTGGGCTCTGTGCTCAGTGCTGAGTCTGCTTGAGAATCTCTGCCTCTCCTTCCCCCTCTGCCCCTCCCCTTGCTCTTTCGCTTTCTCTCTTTCTCTAAAATAAATAAATAAATGTTAAAAAAAAA
>PITA01017589.1:0-42918 GCA_004023965.1 Spilogale gracilis | reverse complement strand
AAAGAAAGAAAGAAAGAAAGAAAGAAAGAAAGAAAGAAAGAAAGAAAGAAAAGGAAAGAAAGAAAGGGAAAGAAAGAAAGAAGGAGGGAACGTTTTATTAGGTGCAAGTCTTCGGCAATTTTTTGACAGGGAAAGAGCAAGCATTTTATTATATAAAAATCTGTCTATGGAAGTACTCTACTATTGCTTCTTTAGAAGCAAATATAAGATTTATTCATTTCTAGAATAAACATCTTAATTCCTAACATTGTCCCAACATTGTGCTACATTCTTGAAGGATACAAATATTATTAAATTTAAATGATACAAAATAATAGTTGTCTATGAGAAATATAAAGAACAGAATTTAAGAGCACCTGGGTGACTCATTTTAGTTAAGTGTCTGACTCTTGATTTTGGCTCAGATCATGATCTCACAGTCCTCAGGCTCCATGCTCAGCTTGGAGTCTGCTTGAGATTCTCTTTGTCCCTCCACACAGCTCATGCTTTCTCTCTCTCTCTCTCAAAATAAATAAGATCTTTAAAAAAAAAAGAACAGAATTTAATATCATTTTCCCACATAGGATAGGACACATTAATAATTATGAAAATCACATAAATCATAATAAACAGATTGAAATAATAATTTTTTTAAGGATTTTATTTATTTGACAGAAACACAGCCAGAGAGGAACGCAGCAGGGGGAGTGAGAGAGGGAGAAGCAAGCTTTCGGCTGATGAGGGAGCCTGATGTGGGGTTTGATCCCGAGATTCCAGGATCATGACCTGCGACGAAGGCAGATGCTTAACAACTGAGCCACCCAGGCACCCCTGAAATAAGAATTTTTTAATAAAATACTGCAAGAGGTTGGATGAGGGCAATACCTACTCAGGTGTGGTGGACACTGAATGCTTTACTGGAGAAGTGACTTTGAAAGAAAGAAAAGGATTTGAATTTATGGCTATTCACAACCACAAAAGCAAACATTGAAAAAAGCTTGATATTGGGATGCCTGGGTGGCTCCGACATTGAGCATCTGCCTTTGGCTCAGGTCAGGTCATGATCCCATGGTCCTGAACTCGAGACCCATATTGGGCTCCCTGTTCAGTGGGAAGCCTACTTCTCCCTCTGCCCACTCTCCCTGCTTGTGTTACCTCTCTCACTGCGTCTCTCCCTGTCAAATAAATAAATAAAATATATTTTTTAAAGATTTTATTTATTTATTTGACAGAGAGAAACACAGCCAGAGAGGGAACACAAGCAAGGGGAGCGAGAGAGGGAGAAGCAGGCTTCCCACCGAGCAGGGAGCCCAATGTGGGGCTGGATCCTGGATCTCTGGGATCACGACCTGAGCTGAAGGCAGTCACCTAACCAACTGAGCCACCCAGGTGCCCCAATAAATAAAATCTTAAAAAAAAAAAAAGTTGATATTGCAAACATTCCTTTGTAGGTGAAAGATTAGGGGTGCCTGGGTGACTCATTCGGTTAAGCATCAGACTCTTCATTGGGCTTTGCACTCAGCATGGAGTCTGCTTGAGATCCTCTCCCTCTGCCCCTTCCCCTGCATGTGCATGTGCTCTCTCTCTCTCAAAGTAAGTAAATAAATAAATATTTTTAAAAAGAAAGATTATTAACTATTTATTGATGTGCTTTTATTGTAGCTGAATGAACCTTCAGACCAACTTACTTGCAAAGCATGTATGTGTTTTTAGTGTCCAGATCAATGCTGTAGGTATATGTTACAGGAAGGCTTTGGGGCAGCCAGCATGATAGAGCCAAAGCATAATACACAGAAAAATAAATCTGAAAATATCCCCTGTCAGATATAACTACCCCAGTGATCTTTCTGCTTTGCAAGGACACATAATTCTTACTCAGCATTTCAGAGGTAAGCCAAAAGTACTGCCTTATAGGAGATTACAGTCTACCCTAAATTTTATTTTATTTACTGTTGCAATCAATTAATTCTGCCAAGTTCTAATTGACTGCATCAGAATGTTGGCTATATGCCTACATATAAAATTGTATGCAATTTTAGAAATGACTCTGTTGAAATTTTGTGACTTGTGCCTATGGAAGCAATCAGGTCACTGTTTCTGTTTTCTGATAGGGGAATAGCTAATGTTCTCTGTCATGCTTCAAGTAAAGCAGAAAGTTTGATTTCTTAATTTCTTTTTTTATAAACATTATGTTTTTTATGTACCTCAGAATATTAATTTTGTAAGTGAAAAAACAATGCATGAAGACATTTAGCACATTTTTAGCTCTGAACAAATGGAAACTATCATTGTTGTAATTGCTGTCACTGGGTTCTGAGGTAAAATTAGTTCATCAGTAAGCAAGGCTATGTACCAATAAATATTTGCTTACAAAATGGTTCTAAACATACAACTCCATATTTCTCTCAAATTAAAACACAAGGTAAGGGGCACTTGGGTGGCTCAGAGGGTTAAGCCTCTGCCTTCTGTTCGGGTCATGATTTCAGGATCCTGGGATTGAGGCCCACATCGCACTCTCTGTTCAGCAGGGAGCCTGCTTCCTTCTCTCTCTCTGCCTGCCTCTCTGCCTACTTGTGATCTCTCTCTGTCAAATAAATAAATAAAATCTTAAAAAAAAAAAACCCACTAAGGTAAGATACTACCCTACCTCCCTACTTTTTAGATAGTCTTATTTCTTCTCTCAAAATGTCTCTCTTCATAGAGCAGATGAGAAGGCCAGGAACAATCTGAACAACATCCTACCAGTTGGGAAACAATAGCCAAATGAGACAGTCCTTTCAGACTGTACCAGCAGAAAAATCCCAGAGAAGATTCTATATTATTCACATGCCTGGGACACTCACCATGGCCAAGGGAAGGGGTGTTTTATTTGGTTGTGAATGAGTCACATTTCCCCCCTATTGAAAACAGATGGCTTTCCCACAGGAAAGAAAAGTTCATTGCAAAAGAGTGAGTAGATATTAGACTCATAAAATGTATCCAGAAATCCACTAAATACATCTATCACTCCCTATAATCCTCACTCATTTCCTTACTGTCCCTTAGATCACACCCTGTAAGTAATTTTAATATTTCAGGTCCCATGTCATGCACAATGTATTTGCATCACCATATTTTTATTAACAATGCTTCCTTGCAAATAATGCCACCCCTACTCCAAACATACTAAGTATCTTTGCCCCTCTCATTTTATAATTGCTTTCTCCATTCAAAGTTTCGATAAAAATGGCACTAGGGAAACTTTAGTCCTATAACACCAGGTAAATGATCATCTCTATCTCTGTGCCTGGAAGGAAATGGTAGAACTGCTTTGTTTTTAATTGTCAGAGATACATTATTATGTTGTATTTGCTTCCTTGCCCCTCCTTCTCTCCATTATCACCTCCTTTGTGTATCATGGATCCAACATCATTCCTGGAACCTATGTGCCTACCCAGCCTTTATTTTCAAACTTGAAGTGGGATTTATCCCTTCTGGGACAACTTAACATGTTAAGTAGTCTTTACTCAAGAACATAGACTGGGATATGGGAGGACAAAGAAGCTGTAACTAGTTAGAGGTGGGAGAAAAGAAAATTTGTGAGGGGAATCCATTTAAACAAGTTTGAGAAGATGGAATGATTGACAAAGAAGAGAAACAAACCTAAATAATAATGACTTAAAAACTATTAATATATACACAATATCCCAGTTAATCCATAATGGAAATGCATATGACATAAGTTTGTAGGGTTTTTGTTAGTATTATCTTCAGAATTACCGCATGGGAGAGCTGTGCCTCTGAGACTTTTAAAAGTCAGAAAAGCTCACTTGAATTTTTTAACTCTGAACACAATGGGATCAGGTTCTTTATCCCTTTCATAATTTCGATATATGGGGTGCCTGAGTGGCTCAGTCATTAAGCGTCTGCCTTCGGCTCAGGTCATGATGCTGGGAGTCCCGGGATCGAGCCCTGCATTGGGCTCCCTTGGACTCTATGAGAAACCTGATTCTCCCTCTCTAACTCCCCCTGCTTGTGTTCCCTCTCTAGCTGTCTTTCTCTGTGTCAAATAAATAAATAAAGTCTTTTAAAAATAATAATTTGGGTGTGTAAATATTAATTTTATAGGGATTATTCTTTGCAGGGAAAGTGGTATGGTAAATTATATAGCTTCGTTTTAAAAAGTAATAGCATGTCCAGAATAGACCATTGTTTTAACAGCAAAATAGCAAACTTCTTTGTTCCACATCCAAATCAAAAGTATAAGGCTACGATTTAAGACAGTTTAGAGCTTTGTTCTAAAATCTATGAGTAATAGAAAAATCTCTGATCCCCTTCATCTTGATTTTTTACTTTATAGCAGCTAACATTTATTGAAATTATATTACATAATTCATTGATTTACTTGTTCATTTTCATTCTCTAATTTTCTTTCTTTTTTTTTTTTCTTATAAAAACACCTGATGTATTGGGAATGCAAAGTTGTAGCCATTTTGGAAGACAGTTTAGCAGGTTCTCACAAAATTAAACACGCTCTTTCATATGATCCAATAATCACATCCTTGATATTTATCAAAAGAATTGAAAACTTACATCAATATAAAAACTTGTACATGGAAAAAAAAAAAACTTGTACATGGATATTTATAGTACTTCTATTCAAAACACCAAAACCTGGAAGCAACCTTCCTTTGATAGACTAATCTATAAATAAACTGTGATATAATCCAGACATTGGACTATCACTCAGCACTAAATGAACTATCAAGCTGTGAAAAGACACAAAGGAAACATAAGCACATATTACTAAATAAAAAAAGCCCGTCTGAAAAGGCTACATGCTATAGGATTCCAACTATGTGGCATTCTGGAAAAGGCAAAATTATGGAAACAATAAAAAGATCAGTAGTTGCCAGGAGTTAGCAAGGAGAACAGAGATGAATAGGTGGAGCGCAGATTATTAAGCACATGGAAGTGCTCTGCGTGATACTGTTATACATTTTTCCACCCATAAAATTCACAATACCAAGAGTGAACCCTAATGTAAATTATGAACTTTGAGTGATAAATGATGTATCAGTGTAGGTTCAGCAATTATAACAAAGGCTATGCACAAGTGGAATCAAGGAGTAATATAGGAAATCTCAGTACCTTCCTCTAGTTTTGTTGTGAAATTAAAACTGCTCTGAAAATAAAGTCTATTAAAACACATGACACACATCATGTAATCTACCTTCTTAACAAATTTTATGTGCACACTATAGTATTATTAACTGTATGCAGTTTGTTTTTTTTAAGACAAAAAAAACAGGAACATTATCTTTTTTTAGCATTATATCCTCTGTATCTTAGCTGAATGTGGTAAGACTTGATGGGTATTTGAGTGAATAGTAAATATTACTTAGGTAGCTCATATCTCTATAAATTATATAGGATGGGTCACTGTCCATATTTCATAGGAATGAAAGTCTCTAAAATTATGAAAACTATCCCTGAAATCAAACTTATAGTGACTTTGAAAATCATAGAGAATCAGAAAACTTCGTATTGATTAGAAATCACTAAAACATGCTATCCTGTCTTTCACATATGGGGCTGGAAGGCAAGATATTGTACTTTGATTACTGACATGGTGCGCTGAAAGAGAGAACGAAAGCATGATTGATAGAAACCATCAAGGAAAGAAGAAAGAGAGCAAGGGAGGGGAGAAGGAAGGAAGGAAGCAATAAGAAAAAATACTTCACTTGGGCTTGTCTCAAACTCAGTGTGTTGTTTTGGAGAAGTCATGACTTTCTTAAGGGTTATTGGTTAAAATAAGGGGTTTGGATGAAATGGGTCCCTTAAATTCCAGCTTCAGGATTCAAAGTCTGTAAGCTCTTACTCTGTAGAAACAACACGTAGCTCTGAGTTAATAATGTTTAACTATTAAAGTCAAGATAAATTCCAAGAGGGTGGCTATTAATATTTCAAACAAATACCTAAGTGACTGTAAATTGTCTTTGGGTTTGCTTAGAGCTTCTCAGAATATTCTAGGAGTGTTTTTAAAAAGTTGAATATCAAACTAGGCTGAGCTCTAATACATATCATAAGGAAGGGCAACGTTCATAGTTATCAGATGATCTACCAAGATTATTTTTAAATGTTTTCCTTATTCAACCTGTATTTAAGGTGGGAAAATATTAGCTTTAACAAAAGTTGATTTAAAAACATTGTCTTAGGGGTGCCTGGGTGGTTCAGTTGGTGAAGCCACTGCTTTTGGCTCAGGTCATGATCCTGGAGTCCCAGGATTGAGTCCCGCATTGGGATCCCAGCTCTGCAGGGAGTCTGCTCCTCCCTCTGACCTCTCTTCTCATGCTCTCTCTCACTTTCTGTCTCAAATAAATAAATAAAGTCTTTAAAAAACATTTATTTCCAGTGAGTGTGCAAATTCACAGGATGTTAGAATTATTTGAGATAATTACTTGGGCAATTACAAATAATTTTTCACCTCAGACATATAGAAATCATGAGTGCTTAGAATCACAAATGTAGGTGTCGCAGGTAATAAGAAAGTCGACCAAGGTGAAATAGAGACAGAAAAAATACACCAGCTTCAAATCACATCTTAGACACTATTCGCCATACTTAAATGTTTTCATTGTTTAACTGGAAACACCGTATTCATGCTGCAGTTATGAGATCAAGTAAGATAATAGTAACAAGAACAGCTACCATTGTGTCCCTCCCTGTTCTTCCTAAAAATATTACCTATTCATATATGGCTGTTCACAAACCAAACATACGATATAGTCTTCAATCAGCTTTTATGAGAAAAATACATGTACTTGGCTGAAACATGGCCCAAAGGTAGTAGGTCCTAATCCCTGAAAATTGTACATGTTGCCTTATAAAGAAAGAGTCTTTGTATATGCTATTAAATTAAGGATCTTAAGATGCTGAGAGTTTCGTGATTTATTCTGGTAGAATCTAAATGTATTCAAAAGTGTCCTTATTTGTCATACATGTAGAGAGGTGGCCGTGTGAGGACAGAGTAGTGAGAGATCTGAATATGCCGGTCTTAAAGATTGGAAAGATGCAGCCATCAGTCCATGAATGCCAGCAGCCATGAGAGACTGGAAGAGGCAAGGAACTCATTCTCTCCTAGGGGCTCTGGAAGGAGCTCAGTTCTGTAGACACCGTAATTTTGGCCTGTTGACTATTTTGGCTGGAGGGAAGCGGTGCCTTTTATTTTTTATTTCATTTTTAAATTTAAGTATAATTGCAGTGTCCTATTACTTGCAGGTATACAGTATAATAATGCAACAATTTTATAATATTTCTTAGTGCTCATCAAGTATACTTTTTTTTTTTTTTTAAAGATTTTATTTTTTTGACAGAGAGAAACACAGCCAGAGAGGGAACACAAGCAGGGGGAGCGAGAGAGGGAGAAGCAGGCTTCCTGCTGAGCAGGAAGCCCGATGCGGGGCTGGATCCCGGGTCTCCAGGATCATGACCTGAGCCGAAGGCAGTCGCCTAACCAACTGAGCCACCCAGGCGCCCCTCAAGTATACTCTTAATCCCTTTAATGTGGTTCATCCCCCATGCTCCACCACCTCCCTTCTGGCGACTACTAGTTTGTTCCTGTATTTAAGAGCCTGGGTTTTTGTTTGTTTGGTTTTGTTTTTTTTTTTCATCTCTTTTTTTGTTTGTTTTCTTTTTTTTTTTTTAAGATTTTATTTATTTATTTGACAGAGAGAGAGATCACAAACAGGCAGAGAGAGAGAGAGAGGAGGAAGCAGGCTCCCTCCTGAGCAGAGAGCCCAACACAGGCCTCTATCCCAGGACCCTGAGATCATAACCTGAGCTGAAGGCAGAGGCTTTAACCCACTGAACCACCCAGGCACCCTGTTTGTTTTGTTTCTTAAATTTCGCTCAACATTATACTCTCTAGGTGCATCCATGTTGTTGCAAAGATTTAATTCTATTTTATGGCTGAGTAAGAATCTACTGTAGATATACCACATTTCCTTTATCGGTTCAACTATGGATGGATTTTGGGTTCCTTCCATATCTTGTCAGCCTGTTGGCATCTGAGTTTTGGCTTTCAGAATTGTTAGACAATTAATCTCTATTGTTTTCAACCACGTAGTTTATGGTAATTTCTTAGAGTAACTTCAAGAAAATAATATACTTTCCTGTGATTTCAGCCATCAGCTGAAATACTTCATCTTTTGCTCCTTCTGTTGTTTTCTTTTGTTTTGTTTCTGCTCCCCACCACTTCTGTGAATGGTTTATTCACCTTGATATTGTGAAAATCATAGGTTTCAACTTCAGGGAAATTTAGTGAGACTTAGTGAATATTTAGTACAGAAAGTTTTGGACTCTGTGCGGAAATAAAAATATTAACTTTGTTGGAATTGATTGAACCTACCATACTTGACATTCAGAATGGTGATGGGTCCTCTTCCAGACAATGGTTCCTTATGTCTGAATGTTGCAGAGAGCTACACTGATGGGGTGGTGTTGTCCTTCATTCCTTGAGGCCTGTGTTCCAAAAATGCTTATAGCTCCAGGCAAGAGAAACTTCAATTTCCATTATCATTTTCCATCTTCTTTAAAAAATAGATTTCTTGGGACGCCTGGGTGGCTCAGTTGGTTAAGCGACTGCCTTCAGCTCAGGTCATGATCCCGGAGACCCGGGATCGAGTCCCACATTGGGCTCCCTGCTCGGCGGGAAGCCTGCTTCTCCCTCTCTCACTCCCCCTGCTTGTGTTCCCTCTCTAGCTTTGTTTCCCTCTGTCAAATAAATAAAATCTTTAAAAAAAAAAAAATAGATTTCTTGGGCACCTCAATTGTTAAGCGTCTGCCTTCGGCTCAAGTCATGATCCTGGAGTCCCAGGATTGAGCCCCCCATCAGGCTCCCTACTTGGTGGGAAGCCTGCTTCTCCCTCTCTCACTCCCCCTCCTTATGTTTCCCTCTCTCTCTGTGTTTCTCTCTGTCAAATAAATAAATAAAATCTTTAAAAAATAAATAAGTAAATAAAAATAAATAAATAAATAGATTTCTTGGCATATTGACATATCATGATATACACTGATAACCTAAAACTTGTGTCAGGGAATTATGAGTGAGTTGCTATTTCGTAGGAACATGTTTATAAATTGAGAACCTCCCAAAACCATGCATTAACCCTATTTAAATTTCACGTTGACTTATATCACTTCCTTACTCGAAACAGTTTTCTTGTTGTTGTTGTTTAAGCTAGGTGTCTTCCCCCATGCTCCTGAAACTTCAAGATATATGAGAACACTCAGGGATCTTGTAAAAATGAAGATTCTGATTAAGAACAGATCCTGTATTATTCTGCATTTCTAGCAAGTTCCCAAGTGATGGCAATACAGCCAGTACATGGACCACACTCTTTAACAAGTGATTCTCAACTACTGCTCAGTGGGCAGGTGGGCGCTGGCTGGCTACTAAGGATCATTTGGAGAGCTTCTTTAGTATAGAGACTCCTGAATGATGCTTAGACATTTGGTAGCAGTGCCTGTGACCTGAGGCTTGTCCATCTGCATTTCTTCAATGTACATAGAAGGGATTCTGTTGTTTAGATGCAGAGTTCTCAATGTCAGGGAATGTGTTCACTTCATAACTCTGAAGGGCCAAGAAGGGAAATCTTAAGGAGCAGTCATTGTAGCACTACAAGTATGGTCTAAGGGCAGCTGCAGAGAGAATCCACCATAGTCTATCTTGGGCCTCAGGTACTGTTATTGGCCAAGGACAATTGATTAAATAGTCTGCTATGCACTCTGAGCAAGAGATAGTTCTGAAGCACTAGATATAGATGCACCTTTAGATGGGAATGCTAAATTGCCAAAGCAATCAATGGACATTGTGATATTATAATAAGGACTTAAATAATTCTATAGTCACAGAAAATAAGGCATCTGGAATGTTAAGAAATAAGACCCAGGTTTCAAGCCTCTGCTCTAAGGCAGGCAGCTATGCTCTCAGACCTTGCTGGATGACTGCCTTGCTTTAAAATTTCCTTCCTCCCCCTCCCCCTCTTTCATCACCCCTCACACAACTATTTAGGAACTGAGTGCCTGTCACACAGCTGATATACACCAAGTACTTGTTGACTATCGTATTGCCAACTTTATATATTTTTAACAATAAAAATATCTCACCACGGAAGCAGACGCCACCAGTCATCAGCCACTCCTGTGTCTAGTATTTTACACGTGTCATTGCACTTCTCGGTAGCAAGCAAGCCCTTTTATATACATGATTTCACTTTGCACAGTGCGGAAGTCAAGCAGAACACATTCTGAAATGGAAGAAAGAGAGATAAGGAAAACTGAATCCTCGAGACTGTTCAAGTTGGTTAATTTCATAGAGCTAGAAGAGAGTAGAGAAGGAACTAGGCATTCTATTTTCTCCCTTTCCTTTTAAGATGCTTTCTCACTCTAGCCACTGTTCTTCCACCTCCATTGACTATCGACTTTGAAATCAATGTGAAATTAACCACCTAAATAACTGTCTCTTTTAATCTTTCTACATATCAGATGCAGGTATGCAGTGTCGAAGCTCACTATTCTTCCCACAGCTGTGAGAAAATAAACCTCTTTTTGGATTCTTCATAAAGCTGTTTCTGTCATGTCGGATGCTACACCTCTCATATTCCCATGGATTTCTTGTTTTCTAGATGAGATTATACCTCCTTTGATGTAACAGAGAACAGCTATTCTAGGTTTTCAGTGAAATTACACTTACCCCCTTTGTTTTCTAAATAAGACCAACGTAATTTTGTAACTTTTCTTGTAATTAACACTTACCTGATACATGAATTTGCTAGATATAACTTTAAAAAAAAGATTTTTAAAAGGTAAACAAAAAGGAATTTAAAATTTTCATTTATTAGCTTATATGTATTTGCAGATAAGGTTTTAATATTTTTCAGGTTTGAGGAATAAGGTTTTGTATCAAAATGACTGCACTAATAATGCATTTTGAATTATTTACCACTTACAAAGAAAAAATAAACCTTTCTTGTGCAGTAGTATTTGGATATTTGGTCACTGAAAGGCAGTTTGCATAAAACAATGAATCTTGGAACACTGAAAAAATAAAATAAATTATTAAAAAAGGAAATTTTATTTTTAAACTGTGAATCTCAAACTAGATTTTGTAGACAATCTCTCAAAATTTCATGCATTTCAGACATTTTACATTTCAGAACACATAAGTTATTTATGTAGCATATGTGCTACTTACCTATGGGTCTGTCACTCTGCCTCTTTTTGTCACCAGTAGAATTTAAAATAAGATAATGTGGTAGAAACAGCCATATGTCTGACAGTGTCCCTTCTCCTGGTCTTACATTTGGCAGGAAATTTACACCCACTTAGCTAGGGGCTGCATTTACTAGCCTCTTATCTATTGCAGTTAGAACCACATTACCATCTTCTGGGTAATAGATATGAATAGAACTGAGTCCATGGCTATATAAAAAATTGTAGTTGTTCTTTTAGATTCTTAATCTTTTTTTTTTCCTCTGAGTGACTGGTATACATATTTATTCAATATGACTAATGGTAAAGTCTGGAAACTCCTCTTATGTTCAAAATTGTTCTTATGTGTTTCATATCTTATTTGAGAGGAATTTTGTCTTTTGTTGTTGTTGTTTTTGCTCAAATAAGGCAAATTACTGTCATCATTACTCTATATTTGTCCTCCAACTTTTGTGGAAAACTTTGCTTCATCCCTACAGGTTTTATGAGACCTAGATTAATGACCCCTTCTCTGTGCTCTAGATTCCTCATATCTTAAAAGTTTCCACACTGCATTGCCCTTGTCTATGGCTGGGTGGGGCAAGTACCTATTTGTTCTCTCTGTAGTCATAGTTTCAATGCAGTACATGATACATGGTAAGTTTTAATAAGTAACTAAAGAGTATCTTAACTGAGTCCTCTAGGTGTATACTTCTATTTGGGGGGAAGGGAGGTTATTTTTCTTCTCTTAGGATCAACATTCAGGAGATGGAAAATGAAACCTATTTTGGTTCTTAAACTGTTTGGGATTTTTATTGAAAAGAGGGCTATTTGTGCAGCTCCTAGGCTTCCCTTATGTTGTACCATTAAATGCACCCCCAGACACAGAATGTGAGGCTATTAGTGAATCACTTCATGTTTGATGTCTTGTGAATCAACAAAACAGAACTAAAACAGAACTTTCCTTTTCAAGTGTCAGAGGCAAGCTTTTTAAGATAGTTAAGTTCCCTTAACTGGGTAGAAAATCTATCATGTTTGGATTACACTTTTTTTTTTCCTTTTTATTTGTCTTATAAGTTTAAAAGAAACCTTATCGTTTCAACCATCATTAATACCATTAATATCTACCAAAACATCTTACTTATTAATTAAAAATATTTGAAGATTTCCTTAGAAAAAATGGTGACTATAATAAATTCTAAAGATACAGTTGCATCAGTGTATTTACTGAGTAGTATTGTTTCAGTGAGATTTTTTATAAACATCCTCTTTGTCTTTCCCTTGGAAGTTGCTCACTGATTGTGCCACAAAACGGTAAATAATTTGTTTCCTTTCAAAAGCAAGCTGAGTGCTAAAGAATCAGAATATGCATTCTGTCAGTTTTGTCATAAGAAATGTCTTTTTCTAAAGGCATGAGGTCAAATATGATGAATTAATGATATTCTTATTAATTCAAGGAGGGTCCAAATCCTTCACCTGCCTAGGACAATAGTGAATTGGGAGCTGTATAGAAGTAATTCTTGTTGCGCTATATGCTCTTCACTGTAGGAAGGTAGAGTCTGCACAAAAGCTCAGTTTTGTGTCACTCGTATCTTCCAACATATGATCGTTTTTGCTCCAAGTATATCTTAGGCATGAGTGCATGTGCCTAAATAAATACATATACATAAATTAACATAAAAGTATTTAGATATTAGATAGAACTCACTGGAGATCAGCCTTTTGGGAAACAGTAAACTTAATCCAAATACAAATTTCACAGCTTTGTGAATGTGTAGAACCCATTAAAATGTCTATAGGTTCCACGCTTCACAAATACTTTCCTCTCCATCGTCAAACATACTATTCAGGTCAAATCTTCTTTGAGAAATGCAAATTTCTCGCTCCGGGGGCCAACCTCACCAGAGATGTGGGTCCCGAACCATGGGATGTCTGGTGGGTGAAATAATGACAGGGACACAGAGATCTGATGCAAGCTGACAGACCCGAGGTCAGTCAGGAGAGACCTATGAAGCAGGCTCAGGCTCAGGCTCTGGCTTTCTAGCTTTGGCTTTCTAGCTTTAGCTCTCTAGCTCTGGCTCTGGCCCTCTTGCTCTGCTTCTCTCTCTGCTTCTGTCTCTCTTGCTCTCTGCTTCTGTTTCTGCTGCTCTCTTTGCTTCTGTCTCTGCTGCTCTCTTTGCTTCTCTGTTTCTGTCTCTCTTTGTTTCTCTCTGCTTCTTGCTTTGCAGGCTCTCTGCCTTTCCCTCTGCCTTTTCCTTTGCCTCTGGCTCTGCCTTTGTCTCTCTTGACTAACAAGGGCCCCAGTCTTTTATTATTCAAAAGTGAGGAAGTTGGATGGTGCAGTTAAATCTTTAACTGCTTTTGCACCTGCCTTAGAGACAGGATTAGTTTGTTATTGCAGGGTACAGAGTGATTGCTTGAACTCACATAAGTTGAGACCATTGAGGCAGAGGGATCAAGGAATACAGATGAGAGATACAGAGATATGATTACCAGGAGGAGGATTAAACTATATGTCTTGGATAAGCACACAAAGAACATATTGCCCCGGCCCACAGGGTATGTGGCTTTCTGGATTCTAGGCGGGGAAAGGGGATTTCATTCACATTTACAGGTACCTCCACCAAAACTCCTGGTGGCTTGGGCATGGCAGGAGGGGCAGATCACACACCATCCCCAACACAAACTGGTGCAGCTACTCTAAAAAACAGGATGGAGTTTTCCCAAAATGTTGAAAATAGAGCTACCCTACGATCCAGCAATTGCACTACTGGGTATATACCCCAAAGATACAAATGACATGATCCAAAAGGGCACCTGCACCCCAATGTTTATAGAAGCAATGTCCATAATAGCCAAACTGTGGAAAGAGCTTAGATGTCCATTAACAGATGGATGGGGTAAATAAGATGTGATATACTATGGAATACTATGCAGCCATAAAAAGTGAAATCTTGTCAGGCGCCTGGGTGGCTCAGTGGGTTAAAGCCTCTGCCTTCGGCTAAGGTCATGATCTCAGGGTCCTGGGATCGAGGCCCGCATTGGGCAATCTGCTCATCAGGGAGCCTGCTTCCTCCTCCTCCTCTCTCTCTCTGCCTGCCTCTGCCTACTTGTGATCTCTCTCTCTCTCTCTCTTTCTCTCTCTGTCAGATAAATTAAAATTAAAAAAAATTAAAAAATTTAAAAAAGTGAAATCTTACCATTTGCAATGACGTGGCTGGAACTAGAGGATATTATGCTAAGTAAAATAAGTCAGTCACAGAAAGACAATTATATGATCCCCTTATATGTGAAATTTAAGAAGAAAAAGAGAGGATCATAGGGGAAGAGAGGAAAAAGTGAAATACAATGAAATCAGAGAGGGAGACAAACCATAAGAAACTTGTAATCTTAGGAAACAAACTGAGGTTTGTTGGAGGGGTAGGGGTGGAGGGTGAGGTAACTGGGTGGTAGACATTGGGGAGGGTATGTGTTATAATGAGCACTGGGTGTTATATAAGATTAATGAATCACAGACCTGTACCTCTGAAACAAATAATCCATTTTATGTTAATTAATTAAATTTAAATTTAAAACAAGATACTTTTTGATGCCTTTTCAGACCCCTCCCATGTAAGTTGATTGACTTCCTCATCTCTTCCCGTCCCAGGTAGCATAAATATCTCTATTGTGGCTTTCCTCCCATTGCTGGCTAGTTTCTGTCCCTGTGGCACTTACATGCCGCACTCTGAGGGACTGCTCCCAGGAGTTAACTATGTGAGGCTTGAATAAGTGTATGGGTATGTGGATTTATGGTTAATGATGTGTTAGAAAGGCATGCCAGCTTTGATTGTGTCAATATGTGTATTATTAAAATGTTTGGAAATGTTCCACTGAGTAATTTAAGTAGTCTGTGACCTGTGAAGACATTGTTATTTACTTGGAAGTATTAATGATGTATCTGTAGAACTGCCTGACATTTCATTAGGAAGTTTAATGAGCTTTTCAAGGTGATCTTGGTGGTCAGTTCAGTCCTAACATGTTATTATAATATGATCGGAGTAAAGAAGAAAAACTCAGTTAAGATAAATTATTATAAATAACATGACAGTATTGCTAGGATTCTACCTAAGTGATCTTTATACACCACTGAGGCCAAAGGAAATCTCAGGCAACATCTTACCCATGGGTCTCCTTTTACAGGTGAAAAGCTCTCGGCTTTAAAAAAACCAAACAAACAAAAAACAGGTTCATTGTTTGTACAGTTGCTTTATACCAAGAGTTAGATGCTTAACTGACTAAGCTACCCAAGCTCCCCTATAAAAGACATTTTAAAAGGTTAATTTATTTTCCAATTATAATTGCATGCATGCATGTTCAATATAGAAACAAAAAAAAAATAAATATGAGGGCTCCTGGATGGCTCAGTGGTTGAGCATCTGCTTTCGGCTCAGGTCATGATCCTGGAACTCTGGGATGGAGCTCTGCATCGGGCTCCCTGCTCCACGGGAAGCCTGCTTCTCCCTCTCTCACTCCCCTTGCTTGAGTTCCCTCTCTAGCTGTGTTTCTCTGTCAAATAAATAAATAAAATCTTTTTTAAAAAAGTAAAAGAACAAAAAAAAATGAACAAAGAAAATAATTTAAAAAGTGTATTTTATTTTTTGAACCATGAAAAGAATAGTTAGAATATGTGAGCCTATCTATCAAATATAGTCCTGATACCTCTATAAATGGAATATACTACATTTTTCTTTCCAGTTGGTATTCATACATTTTCTTATGGTCTTAAAAGTTTTTGGTATACATCAGATTAATGGTTGCTTATTTATAATACCTGTCCCTCACCTGAAGAAATTATCTACCAATCTAATTATCTATCTAATGGTCTATTTACATAATAATTAAATGTTTCTATCCTGAAATGGATTATATTATTCACCTAGATTTTCTTTGAGATATTATTGTCATGAGCAAATTTTCAATAAGAAAAGTCTCTATTGGGGTCCTTGGGTGGCTCAGTAGGTTAAGCATCTGCCTTTGGCTCATGTCATGATCCCAGGTCCTGGGATGGAGGCCACTGCCTGTGCCCCCTGCTCATGCTCGTTTTCTCTCTCTCTCTCTCTCTCTCTCTGTCTCTCTCTCTCTCTGTCCCTCTCTCTCTGGCTCAAATAAATAAATAAAATCCTTTTTTTATTTTAAAGAAAAGCCTGTATCAGTAAGTAGGATGATGCTATCTGTACATTGTTTAGTAGGATTTGTACACTTAAAAGATAATGATTGCCACTGAAACATAGAAGGATTGAGAGGTTGTTTTTTTTTTAATCTAATTCAGTCCCCACTAATAAACTTAATTGAAGAATAAATGGGTTAATTAAATGTTCCTGTTGACTCAAGTTACACAAGCTCTAACCTATGCTCCTTGATCCCTTCTAATGATTTTTAAAAGACCTTATTTTCACATCTATAATTAGGCATCCTTCTGAAACTTCAGCCAATTAAGTTCTTGTAAAATTAAGCTCTGACTGTTCTGTATCTTCCAGAGCCTCAACTGTAAGTGTCAGTTGTGTTTTTCCATGACTCCAGATATGAAGTAAAAAAAAAAAAACTGAGTTGAACATGTATTGCTTGTAAATTCAGCAGTTTTGACAAGCTTAATTCTTTCTTCCTTCAACTATAAAATAGAAATAAACATAATATCTATCTCAAAGACTTATTATGAAAACCTAAATATATGGCAAGTTCTGAGATCAGTCACTGGCTTATAGTCAGCATCTCATTAAAAAGGGAGGTCAGGGTCCAGAGTCGGAAAGAAGCTTGCCTAAAATTTAGTCAAGCTGAGGGGTATGTTAGGGCTGTTTTGGTCAGTGTCAGTGCCTTTAAGATATTACCCATTACTCCTAAGTCATTTCCTCCATTTTATTTGTCCTCAGACTACCTATTCAACAACTCAGAGGCAACAGCGGCTGTTCTAATCTGTTTTTTTGTTTGTTTGTTTTGCTTTTTGGGTTTTTTGTTTTGTTTTGTTTTTTTACTAGTTGCCTTGACAAATTTTCTCTCTCTCTCTCTCTTTTTAAAGCTTTTATTTAAATTCCAGTTAGTTAACGTAGAGTGTAGTATCGGTTTCAGGTGTACAACATAGTGATCCAACAATTGTAGGCATTACTCAGTGCTCAGCATTATAAGGGTGCTCTTCCTCCCCATCACCGGTTTCACCCACCCCGCACCCACCTCCCTTCTGGTTCTCTATAGTTAAGCGTCTGTTTCTTGGGTTGTCTCTCCCCCTCTCCTCCTCTCTCTCTTTCTTTCCCCTTTGCTTATTTGTCTTGTTTCACATTTAACTGAAATCATATGGTATTTGTCTTCCTCTGACTGACTTATTTCACTTAGCAAACTACTCTCTAGCTCCATCCGTGTCTGCCAACACGGTCATGAGAGAGCTATACTTACATGCATGTCTCCTTTTCCTATTGTTTTCTGATCCTCATTTTTTAATAGAAAATCAAAAAGCACTCTCTCTTTTACTGAGTTTGAGAAGAAAGTAGAATCTCTTTTCTTTAACCCTGACCTTGTGTTTGTCATTTCAAGTAACAGATAAGCAAAGATACTACCTTTTAAGTGTCAAATTCTCCATTTGGTTCTAAGTAGAAGGTTAAGACTTTAATCAAAGAGTCTGGCCTTGTTAGCCCTGTCAGATCCCATTAGCTGACTTAGAGAATTTGAGAAGGAAGTGCTATTAAACTATGGCCCAACCAGAAGAGAAAAGTCAAAGGGTTCTTAGAAAAGGAAAAAGTTTTTCTCCTCTCTCCTAGGATCCCTGTCGAAAATTGAACTGACAAAGTCAGGCTAATAAGAAAAAAGAATACATGATTATTTAATAAAAGTTTTATGTGATATAGAAAACTTTTTTAGGAAATGAAGACCCAAAGCAACAGACCTGTGTATTTTTATGCTATGTTGGATAAACACTGGGCAATTGTTTAGAAATACCATAGGCTAAGGAATATGGGGTACTCATAGTAAACTTGGGGAAACTTGGCAAGTCTTGGTTGTTAGGATTCTTTTTGGCGTTCGCTTGTCTTCAGAGATGAGGATGCACCTTTCCTCCAGGTATAGGGAGGGTTTTTAAACCACATGGGGGTTTTATGATCTGTTTCAGATAAGAAGGGTGAGAGGAAGATCAATGTGACCTTTCTGATTCTGCTGTATCCTGAAACTCCTTCAGCCTAAAATATTCAATATGCCGAGGTGCCATATTTTGGAGTAGTGTTTCCGGAGCCCATGAGGTTGATTGCATACTGATATACTCCACATTTTCTCCTGTGATATTCTACCTGCTCCACATACTCTATACCCAATATACTCTTCAAGTGCAGAGATGGAGTTCTTAGGGTTTTTTTTGTGTGTGTGTGTGTTTTTGTGTGTGCGTGGGCTTTTTTGGTTTGTTTGTTTGTTTGTTTGTTTTTTACCTTAGATTCCAATAGTAGGTGATGAATGAGTATAAATTCTGTCTCCCAATCCTGATGGTGCCCTATAGTGAGTGTGTGCATTTTCAGAATGACTGAGATTGGAACTCATGCAAATAGATTCAAGAGACTAACAAAGCTCATAAAAATTAAAATCCCAAACTTCAACTCCTGGCCATTGTACCCTAATCACTTGAGCTTAATACTCCCATATTTTAATACCTAACACTTTAGAATGAAGTAGGAACTATGGTTGCATAAGCTGTGGATTAAAAAATCAATTTAGTGTGCTATCATTTAGGTAAATAAAGTGTGCCATTTTGTTGTTGTCTCAGTTGTGTTTTGCTTTTTAATCTATAAAATACAAGTAATATTCTCTGACTTATCTTTCTCCTAAGGTTCTTTCAAGAGGAAAAGAAAGTATTTTAGGGAAAGTACACTTGGAGATAAAGGCTGTAAGATACCAATAATGTCAGTAAAAGACAGGAATAAATGTGGCAGTCATAGTCACCTTGTTAACCAAGAAGCTAATTTCAAGGTTACAAGACCTCAGAATTTGAACAGATTGGGGATAGTTTGACTATGAATAACAGCATTGATGGTTTCTTTGTGTTGAGGATAATGGACTGAGTAAATGTTTTTAAAACCTACCCAGTAAATAGAATTCAAACTTAGTTCCTTAATCTCCTAGCCCATCACTTTTCAAAGTGCTCCTGCTTTCCTGAGACAGCTCATACTTATTTGTTTCTCAATGACTAATATGGTGTTCATGTAGATTGTATGCATGACTTAGTGATGAAACATAGTTCTGTGAAAGAAATTATTCTGCATTTATTTAAACAGTATTTTGTATTGTTTGTCATTACTTCTGCTGTCAGCCTGATTTCAGATCCTCAGGGTTTTTTTTTTTTCCTTTTATTTTGTTTGTTTGCTTTGTACTCCGCCTTCTCTTGGGACTAATTGGTAGAAGGCTATTGATATAATATTTATTTTTGAGTTTTGAAAGTGCACTAATTATTCACTAACTGTATCAGATAGGTACAGCATTAAAAGAACGTAAGAAATATGAACAAAATGATAATAGCAGTAACAATTAACAACTGTGAAGAGAATACATCTTTCAGAGCATCTTTACGAGTTTTATTGCATATAAATTCCTAATATCCATGTGAAGGTGAATGGACCAAACTCATTTCACTGATTAAGGAACAGAGGCTCCAGTAATTTATTGGAATTAGGAATCGGCCTACGAAACAAGATATTATGACTGGAACCTGAGCTCTTGGCAAGATCTGTGCTGTAGGTGTGTCAGTATTTCAGTATTCTACAGTTCTCTATTTTTACAGTGTTCTCATGTATTTTGGACTTAATCTTGAGAGGGATTGGAAAGCTAGGAGAAGCACAGGGCACTAGACTACAGTGAGAATATGTGACTCACTGCCAATTACTCATGTCCAGGCACCTGTAATGGCCCAAGCCGACACGATTCTGGTTGGCTACAGGGGGCGCTGATGTCTAGTGACTGATCTTGTCCCGAGGACTTGAGTGTTATGAACCAAAGGCCTCACCATGCTGTGCATGAAGCTCTCAGGAGATTCCGCTCCCTCCATAGACCTAGGTCTTGCCTTGAGACATTACATAAAAGTATTTTGAGTTTTCTCGGATGTGTTACCGTTTTGTCTTTTGAGTACAACTTTGAATTTTCGACCCAGGAAGAGTTCATTTAAAGCACAGTGTGGTGAATAAACTTGTTGAATTTTTCAGGGGAAAAAAAAAAATTGCTCTGGCACTTTCCAGACCTTACGCAAATGGGACATGCAAAACAAGCTGTGCTGTCCCAATATCACCTGGGATTGTCTTTTTAAAATAACTTGATTAGAGTTTTCTGTGCTTATCATAGCCTGGCTTTCTGTCTTCTCTGCTACTCTTTCCATTTGTACCTGTTGTTGGCAATAGGTACGACATTTCATCATTAACCACAAACAATTTGTAATTCACTTTTGTAATTGATATAGGTTGTTTGTAAAAGGTGATATTGGGGCACCTGGGTGGCTCAGTTGTTAAGCATCTGGCTCAGGTCATGATCATCCTGGAGTCCCGGGATGGAGACCCACATTGGGCTCCCTGCTCTATGGGAGCCTGCTTCTCCCTCTGCCACTCCCCCTGCTTGTGTTCCCTCTCTACCTGTGTTTCTGTCTGTCAAAAAATAAATAAAATCTTAAAAAAAAAAAAAGGTGATATCTACATCTTGGTTTTGAAATTGAAACTACTGTGCCCTTGTGTTTGTAAAAACAGGGTATAGAAAAGAACAAAAGTGATGGTAAAAAAGAGGTCCAGAAGATATTGCAGTACACCTTGGCCCTGATTGAAATGCCAGAAATTTATAGGACTGGCTTATGATCAGGCTCCTGGTGAACTCTGGTTGAGTTAAGTTTTCTTATGGACATATTGGACTAAACTTCTTAGATGATATAAATGCAGATTTCTATAATAGCTTTTTAAGTAAAATATTGCTTCACACTTGACATAATTTAGATAGTACCCAGATTGTGTTTATTTTGAAGTACCTTTCTAGCAAAGCTTAGTTGAAGGATTATGCAGATGCAGAGATAAATGAAATAAATTCTTCTCAAGACTAGTACAAACTATTTACATATTCATGTTTTGTCCTGTACAGCAAACCATCCTCATGTGTAAGAAGCAGGTGTAGATTTGGAGGTAACAGAGCCTGGTAGATAGGGGTCCAGGCTTCAAGTCAGAGTATCTGCGTTGAAGTGACATTAGCCACGTAATTCAACCACTTTCTGCCTCAAATCCTCTTGAATAAATCAATGATACCACTCAATGGGCAGTTGTGGGGGCTAAATTAACTCATATGTATAAAACATTTAAGCATTGAATGACTCTTAGTCCTTGCCATTATCATATTATGGTATAAAATAATGTAAGAGTCTGAATTTTCATCTTTTTTTGAAATGACTTTCCTGTGGCCTTTGTCCTCATATTCATTTTTGAGTATTTCTAGTTGCTCCTCACCCCCACACAAAATAGGTGTCATTACTCTTCTATATCGTGACCATAATTTTACAACCAAAAAATAGACTATCTCCAATTTTAGTTGTATCTGTCCATTAACATTAACATTAACATTCTCTCACCCCTTTGGCTAGTGTTTTAATATCTCCTGGCAAGTCTGTTATTGAAAAGCATCATTTTAACTTTTATAAAATAGTTTCTTGATGGAATGTGTGAGTGTTCAATTGAATGCTATGAATAAGGGTCTAGTATAAGGTAGCACTAAAATTTTTAAACATATGAGACGTATGGATCATATGTATAGGTGAAACCATGCATATTTTCTAAATATTGTATTTTTAGAGTGAGCACGCTGTTTAAAATTTATGTGATATGTTTATTGTGAGGAGATAGTGCTGACATGGAGATATTTGGATGGTAGGCACCCCCTAAACACACATGGCACTGCCACTAGTATCCGTCACGTAGGAGAGACTTAATAATCGCAAATCCCTTTCCCATGCAGAAATGCTGTCTATGTTAATTTAAGTCTTTATCATAAAAGAATTGTCCTTTTGTTTATCAAAAAAAAAATGGCATTCCACTCTTGAGTCTGATTTAACTCAGAATTGATGTCTGTTAGTTTAAGAAAAGTAGAAATTTTTTAAAGCCACAGTTGATGAGGATGAAGATGATAATCTTTAATGCCTGAAGCTTGGCAACCAGCATAGGAAGTTGCTTTTATGTAAATCTTTTCATTTAATACTAAAAGCAATTTTTTTCAAGGAATGTACTTTCCTTCTTGTGTTACACATGAGGAAACTGGAGCTCAGGGATTTAATAATCTTATTCAGGGTCAGAAAGCAACTAAAACTCAAATTCAAAAGCTTTGACTTGCCATCCAAAATAAAGATGCTCTCCATCTACTCATCAGTGATAATTTAAGGGAAAGATCTTTGTCTGGCATCTTAATTTCTGAGACATTAAGGACATTCCAGGATTCTAGGATTCATCCCAGAGAACCTCCAAAATAACTGGTTTAGCTTAGAAATTCTATTTATTGACAAGTCTGTCTTAGAAAACTGATGACAAGACACTAATAAGAGCTAGAGGCAAACATTCAGTGCAATTTACCAAACTGCACTTTTTTCTGTTTATTTTTTGAGATGTTTTAAAGGCTTCATTATTTATGAGAGAAGACAGTGAAGGCCTGACAAGGCATTGAGAAAAACACAAAGGAAGGAGAACATTTGAAAGTAGAACCAATTTTCCAAATATGATAACCCATAATAATAGAAAGAATTTTGTTTTCATTTCACTCTTCTTTCTATCATTAAAAATGCCTCCTCTCTTTTATTTTTGATTTTAATTATTTGGGGGCTCTGATGCTTTGTAAAGCACGCAGGTCTTTGCTTTTTTATGTTTATTTTTTTACTAGAAAAGTTAAAGTATAATAAACCTCTTTGTCACCATAGCATCTTATATTTAATGTTACTTTGATATGGGGAATTTGCAATCAACTTTTACCACCACAGGAGAGGAGTCCGCTAAGTTCCCATCTGCCTGGTAGGCAACACCAAATCACAATGCACAATGGACATTCAGTCTAGAGGCCAGATGGAAAATGCAGATTTTCCCTGCAGACTAGGTTAATAAACTATAGGACCTGGGTCTTTCCGTCTTGCCTGGTGAGCATTCTCTTTCTTCTGCTTCCCAGTAGGACAGGGGAACGAATTTTCTGGAACTTAGAGAGAGTGGAGTGAGGGAGAGAATAAGTTGCATCTCTGGCTTCTGCAGTGGATCTAATATGCATTTCCCATAAAGATAATGCTTTATGTAGTGGGTGGACGTGGCCAAAGCAGTCCTACTGGTGTAAGAAGTGCACAGGCTAGGCTTACTGTGTTGGGGTGAGCTTCCTCCATGTGTTTCTCACACCGCTTCTGGGGGATAAGGAGATACAGGCAGACAAGCAACTTGTAAGCTAGGTTTTATTACAGTGACAGAAACTTCACCCACTGGAAAAAAATCTGTTTCATCTTTGCAAGGACTGTGCATCATTGTTATCTTTTTCTCCTTCTGCTCTTCCTCCATCGTTATTGTCACTGTGGTCATCATTATCCTAAAAATAAGTGATCCCAGCTGAGCCTTTTCAATATCTAGACAGTGTTCTAAGTACTTTATATACGTAGGCTTACTCAATTGCCACAATATTTATATGAATTAGAAATGATTTTTACTTTTATAGAGAGAGGAAACTGAAGGGGGGACATAAGGGGAAGAAATATGTATAAGTTTTGAAGTTCAAATCAGGCCGTCTGACTTCACATCATTTTCTTGGAGAGGATTTGGCTCATAGGTCTTTTTTTTATTTATTTATTTTTTTTTATTTATTTTTTTATTTTTTATTTTATTTTTTTTTTGGCTCATAGGTCTTGAGTCTGGTAGAAGTAGGTTCAAGTTTTAGCTTTGCCAAATACCAACTTTGTGGTTCTGGTAAGCTTACCTCAGCTTCCTAAAGCATTCCTAAATACGAATTATTTCTATTCATAAAATGGGATAAATAATAATAGCTATCTCCTAGTAATATTGTAGATATATATTTTTTAAGATTTTATTTATTTATTTGACAGAAACACAGCTAGAGAGGGAACACAAGCAGGGGGAGTGAAAGAGGGAGAAGCGGCTTCCTGATGAGCAGGGAGCCCTATGCAGGGCTCAATCCCGGAGTTCCGGGATGGTGACCTGAGCCGAAGGCAGACGCTTAATGACTGAGCCACCCAGGTGCCCAATATTGTAGATATTAAATAAAATAGGGAGAAAATTATTTTGGCTTCTGTGTGTGGGAATTACCATTCTGATACAAAAAGTAATACTTCATTATTATTTTTCAATCAGAAAGCATTAAGCAAATTTAATGTTCCCTTAAGTTTAGACATTGAACATGACTTGCTGATTGATTGCTCCAGTAAATGAAAATTTTAATAGAGGTGCTTAATTAATTTAGCTAATTAACTCAACAATCCTCAGTATTGTTGGAAATAAAAGAGAGCAGGAGTCCAGATTTGATCTTTTTAATTTAATTTTAACTCCTTCTATTTCCTGTGTCCTCCTTCCCACACAGGGTTCTCCACCTAGCCCATCCTTTTCAGGGTTGAATGTGAGGAAGCAGAGGACATTTCACCTCCCTTCTCCCCACTCCCCATATGTACACCTGAAGCCTTGCAGGTAGTGACACTCAAAGCCGAACCCCTGCTAAAACATTCTTAGCAAGACTTTGCGGGGAAATTCTTGTGAAAGGTCTGTGTGGCACCCTCCTCCTGCCTTCCCAATAATATTCAATTGTGTGTTTCATTATGTTATGCTGTGCTGTTCCTTAGCACTAACTTGAAACCCGACAGAGTCAACAAAACCATCTGGGGACATGTGACATTATGACGCTATCAAAATTGCTGAATAGAAGAGATGCAGGACAGAAGTTCAGGCAGGAGTAACTGAGTTCTCTAGATAAGCATGTCTGTGGCTGTAGTGAACACAAAAGGCCAACCTCCTATGTGAGAGTCAATGTCTGCCATCCAACTGGGGAAAACTGAGGAGGTTTTGCTTTCCAGATCATATGCTCGTTCATCACCAACTTGCTGTTCCTGTACCTAAGAGGAGTGTTTCTCTGGAACTCTCTTTTAGACAGGTTGAGAAAATCATGCAAATGCTAATATAAGCCCAGGTTGAAAGTTTCTAGATAATGAGGGTAAAAAGTAAACTTTTTCCTTTAAATTTGCCTTTCCTATAATGTTCACATCGTGAAAATAGCATTTCCCCCCTTTTGGAACCTATTTTACCATGATATATTTTTAGTGTCAAATATATAACTAAAAGCTATTGTGAAATCTACCTGCATTTACCACCAGACTGAAATGACTTGTAAAACTACAGAATAGATTTAACCTTCCAAAGCCTTTTTTGTTTCATGTTACCTCATGAAAACTGTTTTTTTTTTCTCTTTAAATTGTACTTGGCTACAAAATGTAAATTTCTAAAAGGACTCTTATTTATAAAACAATTTTCTCTGAGGGTTCACATATAATAAAAGAATGTTGCTCCTGCAGAATCAATATCCAACCTTTCACATCAAGGAGGTGCTGATATAAAAGATTTTCTAAAGGCAGAGGTGATTTTTAAAAATCATGACTGGTAAGGGAATATTATTTCCCTGTTCTAGGAATAGAGCTGCCTACCTCCACAGCCCAGATCCTAAATGCATTTTCAGAACCTCCTAGATATTCCACTAAAGACATCTTTTATTGAAGTCTTCTGTCATGTTCGTTAATAATGATAGTTGCAGATTTTAAAGATGTGTTATGTTTGGGGAAGATTGGATCAAGCATTTTAATATGTTAATTTATATAGACCATTACAACAAGATTGGGGAATACATGTTATTATTGTTGTTGTTGTTGCTGTTATTGTCATGATTATATAATGGGGTTTAACATGATTATATAATCCAGGGTAAAGCGACTAAAGAAAAGAAGATTTTTCTGGGACAATTCTTAATGTTACTACATATTGCTTCACAAAGGAGACTGAGAAAATACTATTTTAGATACTTTTTCAGAAGGAATTTACAAGCAGTCAGGTAATAATAGCTTAGCATGGGATATATGTGAAATTTTCTTAATTCTGTTTATTGTTTTTTCAATATAAAAAAGGGATATGAACTAAGGAAAAGAGTCTAGCTTTTAGGGAAATATCTGTTGCTATAAATGTCCCAAGTTTGGAAAATTACTTCTCTGAGCCTGTTTCTTCATTTGCAAAATGGGTTCAATAATATCTACCTAAAATTGTGTCTGTAAATGCTAAATTAATGTAAGAAGCAGAGCATATGGTCTCAATAAGTGACATCACGAATGGATTTATAAAGGAGCTTTTTCTAGAAGTATGCAAGGTGAATTGAAAGGACTTAAGAGAAATGAGTATCTCTTAATCATTGAGAGATCCAAAAGCATCACAAGGTTAAAGAGATTGAGATAGTGAAGTACACATAAAGTAAGTACCACAGAGGAGACAAAGCCCCACAAACAAATGGGGCTAGTGTTGGCAAAGTGAGGGATCAGTAGATCTACAGGATTTTTAGGTAAAGACTAAATATCTGGATAGTCCCCCTACGTTAGGAAGGTTATAGGAAGCACACCCTAACTTCCTACTCTTTCTTTGTCAGCATTTCTTGGTTTCACTCTCACAAAGAATTAGCTCAGCAAACATTTATTAAGTGACTCATGCAAGCCAGGTGCAGTGATAAAAGAGGCTGGATGCTTGCAGTCTGAAGATATCAGAAATCATCTCTGTATGTATTTTGATCTTTGAAAATAAGAACCACAAGTATGTTGCTGAGATCTTCTGGCCCACCATTTTAAAACCTACTTTGGATTTTCTCTGAACCTGAATCCAAGGCAAGAATCCAAAACTAAATAGTCAATTTGGGAAGTAGAATAAAAGTGACAGGAGATGGAGAAGTAAGATAAAACATGGAAGGTGGACAATTAAGGGTCATAGAGTTCAATCATCTTGAGAGATGTTTGTTTGGGTGACATTATAAAACTTTTGTTAGATATTGGCTGAGGCTGATGCCAAGGATTTTAATTCCCTATTTCTGTCTTGAAACATAAGCAAGAAAAGTGTTCCCTGGCACAAAGCCCCCCAGCAAAAAAATACAGGTGATGGGAGTTAGGTGTTGGACTGACTTGCATGGATTGAGAAGATATGGCCAATATTATGATCTGTAAAAGTGTATTACATGAATGTTAGTTTATAGAAAGTATGTGATATTCAAAAGTCTTTGGAGAAAAAAGCAAAATTAGACTCCAGGACTTTCATTTTTCTGTCATTTATGAATGTTTAACTTCAGCTTAGGAATGTACAAAGATACGCTGGAACTGGCTCTTAACAATTGGTGAATGTTGATAGATATTCAGGTATATTGTGAGTCCATTGTTAAGCTGTCAGTAGCTTGAAATTGGATCTTGTGAGAATATTTACACCATGTAAATTGGCAGATGTTACAAATCAGCCTTCACTACACGCAGAGCTTGTTTATTAATACATTGCCAAAATAATGCAGATTTCCTTAAACTAAATATTTACACCTTCAACCCTTAAATTAGTGGAAAATTGTATTCATTTAATGCACTATATGGGATTTGCTGATTGAGTCCAGTTGCTTCCTTTTACAAATGAGGAAACATTACGTCCATATCGATAGTAATGTATTCATTAAAAATAAAATTTCCATTTTATGTGAAAAGAGATAAGGTGATGTAGACGCAAAATATGTCATTTTCAGTTATTTATAACTCTGTTGATAATGTTTTCAAGCTATTTTTATCAGTTTGTCTAATAGATTTTATCCCATTAGCTTTGTTTTCCAAAACAAGATTTGGAATATAAAAGACATCCCAAACTATTAAAAAAGCCTTAGCACTCTCCTCAAAAGGGTCTCAGTGGTAAGGTAAGCTTCTTATTCATTCCTCTATGAAATCATGTATGAGTTCCTTGAAGGACAGAGGTTGGCTTAATAACAAAACAAGAATAAAATAAAAGTTTTAATATTTAATGAATAATTCTACTAAACATATTTGGATGGAAACAGACTGGTTTACTATTTCCCAGAGTACAGATCACAAAGAGGAGAGAGATGTTGTGGATACTTCACCAGATCATTCTCGGGTTATAGCCCATTGTGATAGCAATGCAGTTGACATTGACAAGAAATGATGTAGCCCAATGTCTGCACCGTTGACCTTGGGCAATAGAGATGAGATCAGAAGAGAAAAGTACTGTCCTCAATGGAATCCAAGTCACTCCTATATAATAGTAAAATTGCAAGAGGCTTACACTTTGCATTGTCAAATTGGTGGATTAGTTGTGAAACAGAAGTTATGATTAATGGCAATAGAAATTAAAACAATAATGGATATTTTGAACTCATTTAGAGTCTATAAATCATTTTTCACTTATCTGATCACCTTCAATTGTGAATTAATAAGTTAACCATGGAAACAGATGACAACAAAATAGGTACTATTGTCATATCCATGACCCCAACTACTTCAAGTAATTTTTTTGGGTTTAGACAGTATAAATTCTAATAATGTTTAGTTCATGTCTCTGTGAAGGTCACTAATATGTTATCTTGTATTTATTTAAGGTTCTGACTAGATTTGCAGTGTACTTGGTTCTGAAGGTTGGCAAATTCCAATACTTACATAACCTTTCCTGGAGATATTATCTGATAAAATAAGGCTTAGAAAATTTAATTCTTTTTTCTGCCAATCTATAGATTTGGGTTTCAGACCCAATTCTCACTCCAAAGCCTTATGTCACATGATCTCCAGTATAGATAAGATTTAAGATGCAAAGCTAAAAATCTAATACCTTGGTTTTATTAAAGTTCTTATATAGAATTACTCTCATAGTGCATATTGTAGGAATAAACCTGCCTGGTTCGTGTACTAATGTAAAATTTAATTATATTTACCATATAAATCAGCCTCCACCCATCCGCACCGACCTAACATGAAGTTGAATATCTATAATCCTTAACCCCTGGTGTACCTAACAGTCAAATGTAACAAGCTTCTTCTATCAATTATAAAATTTTAAAGAAAGATTTTCAGGTTAAATTCTATGTGTGTGTATTTCAATATAAGATGATCATTTATATAAAGTGATAACAGCTATAAGAGAGCCAACTGTTCAAAAGGCTGTAACACACAAGAGCATAAACTTGCTCAGTTAACGTTCAATGGAATGTTTTCTGTATAAGGAGTCTCCCTCTAGTTGAACAAGTAACTTCCCACATGAAAAATAGGCTGAGAAAGATTAACACAAAAAGCAATATTTTGATGCAGGATCTTATGTCCTTTTTTTTTTTTAATAAAAGAGCTTTCCCCCTACTTTGCAAAGTTTTTGAAAACACATGTGTATGTTAAAAAATACAAAGGGCAAAACAAGTCTAGCTAGACATTTCCATCACTAAAAATAAAGAAACAAACAAACACCACCTTGGCATTCTGAATTATAAAAATGATGACTGAGCCAACTATTAGGGGCTGCAGTACTAAAAGATGATCTTACTAGAGAGATAATTTTCTTTATGAAGTCTTCCTAGGGATATTATAGCAATTTAGAATTACTGTGGCTTAAATTGAAGATGAGAAATTTTAAAAATTATTTGTAGTCATTTCATTCCATTTTGGCAAATGGAGGAAGTTAGTCCTTTTGAAAAGAGAAAATACAAATCCTTGGTATCTTACCTGGTTATTTAGCAAGTTTTCGGATTAAGAAAGCATCATATAGTTTAGC
This sequence comes from Spilogale gracilis, assembly GCA_004023965.1. NCBI lineage: Eukaryota > Metazoa > Chordata > Mammalia > Carnivora > Mephitidae > Spilogale > Spilogale gracilis. Next base: position 12,892 of record PITA01017589.1, on the reverse strand, counting down.
TGACAAATCAGAAAGTTAGATGTCAAAGAGAGCTGTGCCCTCATTTGAATGCTATCAATTATCAAATGTGTAATTCTAAAGCTGTTTCAAATTATTTTTGCCAAAATACAAAATACAAATAAATAAATGAATAAATAAAATGCATAAAATAAATAAAATGCATAAATGCTTGCATAATTTTATTGACCTCAAGTCATTCAAATGTAGAGTTGGAAAAGAACAGTCTTACCTTGCAGAATTGCTGAGGAAGCAAGTGAGTTATGTACTAACATGTCACAGGTAAACATGATTGAATTTCCTTTTTTAACTCTGCACTGTCTCAGGACCTCGTTCCTACTCCCATTTCAGCATCTCTCCTGAACCTGTCACCTCAAATTTGAGGAGAATAACACAGTCAATTCTTAAGGTAGATAGGGAATGAATAAACGAGGAGAAACGCATGAAAACTGGCTTTTTAAAGAATGATAACATAATCTTTTCCTTATTTTTCTCTGTGAAAAGGGACAAAATGCAGATTTTTTTCTTTTGCCCATGTGTGTTGGTGTACACACAGGTGTTTGTTTCCCATTGTGAAGTACTTGGATTTACTCAAAGGACAATTATATAAAAATAAAGTATAATAAATAAAATAATGAATAAATAAAATAGAGATTAAATAATAAAATAAATTGCATAAGGGTATAAATGAGGATTTTATTCACTATTTTAAAATATCCAGTAGGTCATATTGAATTTTTCTTTTGCACTTTTCTAATAGGGAAAAATAGCTATTAGAGGATTATCTTCTCATGAGGCTGCAAAAGCACAGCTGAGACGAGAGAAATGGTTTTCCCCATTAACATCACAAGTGCCAGCATTTAAACTACACGGACGTTCAGAGGAACAGTTAAATTTACATGTAGTTGGATCCTGGGTAGTTGACAGCCCTTTTCTGTGTGTGACTTTGTTCTTTTTATGAAGTTCCCCGCATCCATTTAGTTTGTAGATTTCGGAATTTGGAATTATATTTACAAACCTCAAGAAGTCAAAGGAGAAATTTAATCAACATGCAAACACATACAGACAGACACAACACAAATCACTTTTATTTATATACTTATCCTGATTGCTGTGCATTTTTCCTATGCTGTACTTAGATTATTAGTTGAGCCAAATAAAATTGCTATTCTTGTGGGTTAAAAGGAATAAAAAATTAGTGATTTTATATGATTCAACCTCGTAGATGAAATAGACACAACTATTTCAAAGATCTACATCTAGATAGGAGTCATTCTTTCTGGATAGAATGACATGAACCTGATCAATATAATTTGTAAGGTTTTAGGTCATTTTATTTAATTGTAAAACTAGTATCTCTCCATTTCGTCCAACAAATATAATTTCATGCTTATCATGTGCGATAATTGGCAGACACTAACAGAATAGCCAATATACCTGCTCTCATAAAACTTACATTCTGCTGGGTCAGAGAAAAATTAAGACACATAAGTATATGTGTATCATAAAACGTGATTTGAGCCAAAATGAAGCAGGAATGAGGATTTTGTGTGAGAGAGTGGGATTGCAATTAAACATGGTGGTTTGGGAAGGCTTCAAGAGAAAATGAAATCCTGAAGGAAGGGAAGGACAAGCAATGGGAAGGTCTGTAGAAAAGCCACAGCCATTCTGCTCTGAAGGTCCACGGAGGATGCCATGTGCTGCTGCAGCAGATGCTTAGGGTCACTGACTTGCCACTCAGCCTGTGGGGTGATATGCTCCCATGGCTCCACTGAGCCTCTTCTTGCAGCTTCTCTGGGTCCTAAATCAGGAGCTCCGTGTCAAACAGTACCGCCTTCTTCTAAAAGTCATACTCATTGTGGAAGTTAGAGATGGTGAGGAATAGACACCAGTCTGTTTGTCACATGTGCTCCAGTTGGTTTGTTCTTAGAGACTCAGGTTTTTTTTTTTTTGTTTTTTTTTTGTTTTTTCTTGATTACCCAGTTTCCCTTCTGGCTTTCTTACTGATTCCCAGCTCCAGTGTTTTCTTGTGATTTTAGGCTCACAATCAGGTGCAGAAGTAGTAGCCTTCCGTAGTTTATTTTGCTAGCTTCCATAATTGTGAAAAGTTTAATGCCTAAACTCCATATTCCATATCACTTGACTGAGTTTATTTCCTTGATTGATTGTTAAGACCAATTAACCTTTAAAGGCTAATAAGACCCTCAAATGTAGCATATAATCAGCTGACTTCCTAATTCCTTCTAGGACAGACTTGTTATCCTCACAGTCTTGTCCAACACAGTTAATGGCAACTTATCTTTTCTCTTGTACAGTTGGAAATCATGGAGCCGTCTTTGATGATTTTCTTTTGTATACACCGTATAGTCTGTTGTTCTGGAAATTCTGTTAGGACTACCTTTAAAACATATCTAGTATGCATCCCTTTCTTTTTCTTCTTTTGAAAGACACTCCACTGCAACCTAAGCCACCATCATGCCCTGCTTGGATTAGATAAGATCCACAGGAAGTGAGTATACATAAAAGAAAAGGGTACTTGAATTTTTTGAGGTTGGGCAATGGAGAGATCAGTGAAGCAAACTGAGAAGGAGGAGCTGGAAGGATGGGAAGAAATTCACTGAGTATGGGAACCAAAAAAAAATCACATGAAACAAACAAAAATGTGATTCAAGGAAAAGAAACATGTCATTTGCCATTTCTCCCCAGGACTTTATTGGGAAAGTGGGCTGTAGTGTTTCATCAGAGTTGCTTACCAGGATATAATAAAGACTATATGGCAGACCTGTAACAAAGTGTTAGACAATGGTAGAATTTTATGAAATATATTTCTTATTCTCTTTTATTAGGATGGATTATGGGCTGTTTGATATAAAAATCAAATTGTATACAATGAACATTTCTGTCTGTATTTCTATGGATATATTATTGATATCAAATGTCACCTTGAGAGTGTTAAATTTCTTGAAACCACAGGTCAGTGGAGAAACTTACAGAGAATTGAGGAAATAAAGTACCGTCTTCAATTTCTCTTCTGCTTCTGTGGCCTGAGCTTTGTTTACTAGTAAATAAAGACTCCAGCAACTCAAGCCACATGTATCAATAACCATTTGCCAGTTGCTCTTACACAATGAACTGATTCTGGAGACTGAGTGTTTATTTCTGGCTCTCCAGATAAGTCATATCACCTCCCTTTACCCTTAAAGATAGGGATTAATTGTTCCTTGGCACACTTCATAGAGATATGCGAGTATTGGTGAGATAGCATCAGCAAAGCTATTTGAATGCCACACACACACACACACACACACACACAATGCAATTAGATTCTTGCAGATTTCTATGAATGAAGGATGAAGGGATATTTTTTGGGGGGGGGTGGTACGAGGAACTGTAAAAGGGAACGAAATGTCATGTGTTTGCCCAACCAAAACATTAAGGAAAATGGCATGCATTATCAAAAAAAATTCTAGTAATAGGTGAGGCTTTGCTAGCATATGCATATCCTAAAGGTGCACATGAAATCCTTAGTTGTAGAAGACCTGAGGACCTGGCGCTCTGGAAAATGATTCTCATTCTTTTGCCATGGTTTGTGGTACACATGCCACCCAGGTAAGATATCCATTCTAGTCTTTTCCTTCTTTACTCTCCACATTCACTACCTCTCCAAATCTTACCCTTTCTTTCTCCTTAGCTAATCACCTGTTAGCACATCGGCTTATTTCAGACCACCACTATTCTCTCATGGTGACTAATGTGGTCATCTCCCAACTGATCCCCAAACCTAGAGTCTTCTATCTCTCTATCCCATCCTCAATTTGCATGGCATACACCATCCTTCATGCTTGGTATCTGTTTCTTCCATTCAGTCCTGTGCCCACCATTCCCCCAATAGAACCCTTACTCCAGACATACTGAGGTACTCACTACTGTTTTGCATGTGTGGTTTTTGAACACTTATTACTTGAAAGACTGCTTCTTTCCCTTGGGTGAGGGGGCAGCAGAGTATAGTAGACAGGAGAAAAGGCTTTGTCACCTGCAAAGTTGAGATAATAGTAGTGTCTACCTCACGGATTGTCATGAGGATTAAGTGAGATAATTAATCTTTACACTTAACACAGTACCTAACACAACACAAGCAATTGGTAATTTTAGTTACTTTTATAATAGTTTGGCCAATTCCAGTGTATACATTGTGTAAGTCAAAATTTCCTTATTTCTTTTCTATAGAAACTTTCCTGCCACATTTATCCCCCTAGCTTTAGGAGAACAGATTACTTCCTCTTTTTCCCTAATCTTCTATATTACAGAAAATAATACTGACTAATGATTGAAATTTTTTATGTATCTTCCTTGTTCACTGGACTGTGCAAACATTTGTATCTCTAACCTTATTTATTGGTATAGATCCTGGCACATAAGAAGCACTTCACAAATATGTATTGAAGGATTAAGTGACAAGTGAGATCAAATGGTTTCTATCATAAAAAAGCCCAGAGATGTAAGAAAAGAGAACTCATTATTCCTGGATATTATGTATGTGGACCTCAAAGGCTTCATGAAAGAACTGGACTTCTTTCTGCTACATATGAATATTCTCTTTACCTGTGCTCTGAAATGAATTTTCTATAGAGAACAGCTCTTTTCCTTTGGGTTTAACCGTAGAGAAAGAGCTACACTTTGAACTGATTCCTTCATTGACCCACAAAGCTCAAATGGCTTGTCAACACAAAGTCCCGGATGACTTGTAATGATTGCAGTTTAGCGTGCTCAAGAGAATTGATTCTAGTATGTTAGGAATTCCTCAATGTTATTGAATTATCAATATGAGAGCAAATTGATGATTATTTGTAAACTGCATTTCCTGAACCAATATTGATTTTTTAGCTTAGAAATGGGAGACAGAATCTTTGTTACTTAAAATGTAGTTTTAAATTTAAAATGACGGTGCCTGGGTGGCTCAGTGGGTTAAAGCCTCTGCCTTCAAGTTAGGTCATGATCTCAGGGTCCTGGGATCCAGGCCTGCATAGGGCTCTCTGCTCAGCAGGAAGCCTGCTTCCTCTTCTCTCTGCCTGCCTCTCTGCCTACTTGTGATCTCTCTCTCTCACTCTCTCTCTGTGTCAAATAAATAAATAAACTTTTAAAAAAATTTAAAGTGAAAATACGTTCAGTTCTCCATAATTAGCCCCCCAAATTGCTTATAAATGGTATATCAATGGATCCATATTATTATTTCTATAATTTAATTCCAACATGCTAAATTGTTGCAGATTTAAGTAAAAGAACTACACATCAATCACCCATCTTAGCTATTTCATTCAGTATTGTTTTTACTGTTAGGAAAGATATTTTCTATACTGACTTTGATGCATGCTGAAGTGAATTGAAAAAAATATCTCAGATAATACCCAAAAGTTTTAATCAGGAATTTAGCTTTAGGCATTTTGAAGAATAGTGAATTAGATTTCCTAATACATTAATGCTTGCCTTTACTGAAAAGTTTTAAAAATGCATCAGTAATAAGTTTTATTTGATTCAATAAGGTAACTCTCCCAAGTCACTAGGGACATATAAAGAAGGGTTAAGAGTAGACTGCCTCTAGAAGATTCTTGCTTCTCTTTGATCAGCCTTTAGCATCTTAAAACAGCAACATTTCTCTTAAAGTAAGGACAGATGAGTTTGTTTTCATGCCTCAGACCTCAGCCTCCACTGAGTTCAGTGACACACCCTCCTGAATGGCTAATATGTTTCCTCATCATATCATGCATTTTCAAGTATGTGATTCTCTGTATATTATTAATATAGCTTGTCAAAACATCCATTATGAAAACAGGGTAGGTAGGATAGTGATGCTCAGTTTCTATCACAGATGAGTAACAGTTAGAGCCATAGGATAAGGTCCAGATATACTTAAATTTTTTATACTTAAATGCAGCATAATGGATTATGTACCATTTGGGAATGCCAAGTCTTTACTTAGGAGTGAGGCTGGTTTGTATTGATGCATCTCTCTTATCTCCTCGTTTCTCTTATATAAATAAAATCGCTAAGAACCTACCACTTCTAGTTACAAATATGGTGATCAGACCATGTTAGCTCTAAAATCTTTTATTTTTCTCAGTTTTAACATTTCTTACTTCTCTGATGGTGATATTAGATAATGTAAAAGTTTAGGTTCCATGAATGGATGGATTAAGTAGAAATTAGTGCTTTCAAGCTCCTTAGAATAAAATGTGAAAAAATCTAGTCATGCTAAACCAGGACAAGGGCTAAAGTAAAATTTAGTTGCACATAGAGTATTTCTATTTTTTATACTGGAAAATTGTGTTATCTCATTTTGCACTCTAAATTATAAATATACACACATGTGTATGATACTAAAGTATTTCCATAAAATATATGTCAATATGGCAAAAATCTTGCCCCAAACATTGATTTTTTTATAATTGATGCTATGAAATAAAGTTTGTAGCATGATTCAGTAATTTGGTAAGCACTTTGTTAAGTGTCTACAAATATTAATTATCTCCCTTAATTCTCATGACAATCACTGAGGCAACGTACTATTGCTGTTTCCCCTTTGCAAGTAACAGGTGATGTACAGGATATGTAGATGATATAGTTTCTGTAGTAAAGTTTTGTTTTCTTCCAGGATGGTATGTTTAAAACTCTTTTTTTTTAAATATTTGATAACAATTGTCTTAATATTGCAGCTCAAACTAAGAAAGAATCAATTGATGTTTAACATTCTATTATTTGCTTTAGACATAATCCCGCCCTCAGAGACTAAATTTAGAAATACAAATTTTTGAAAAATCTTTTGAGAACAATATAACACAGTGATTATGCTCTATAAGTCAAACATCTGGATTCACATTCCATCATTCATAAAGCTGGAAACTAACAACACTCCTCTGATGATCAGTTTTATTGTCTATAAAATAATAATATTCCGTTTTTTAATATTTTGTTCTGAGCAATATATGAATGTTATTAAGACTAACAAACTTTATCTAGAGAGTATTATGCTAAGTGAAATAATTCAGAGAAAGACAAATACTATCTCAATTTCACACATATGTGGAATTTTAGAAATAAAACACATGATCAAACTGGGAAAAAAGAGAAAGAGAGAGGCAAACCAAGAACCAGACTTTTAACTATAGAGAACAGATGGTTACAAGAAGGGATATGGGTGAGGGGATGGGCTCAATAGGTGATGGGCCTTAAGGAGTGCCCTTGTTTGATGAGCACTAGGTCTTGTATGGAGCTGTTGAATCACTATATTGTACACCTGAAACTGATGGTAAAGTGTATGTTAACTAACTAGAATTTAAACAAAACTTAAAAAAAAAATCTACAGATGCCCCAAAGTGTAATAATTAAGAAGACAGAAGAATCTTTAAATACTTGGATTTCAGATTCCAACTCTGTCACTTATATCTAACTAGGGATATCATATAATATGTAAATACAGAGTTGGAATCTGAAACCCAAATTTCAAAAGATTGTTCTGACTTCAAAGGCCCCATACATTCCAATGAAACTATGAAGGTCAGGATCACAAAATTTTGAAAAACAAAGTCAGTTCCCCAAAATCACTGAGGGTATTGTGCGAATTTACTCTGTGAAAAAGATGTGAAGTGAGAGAGATTGGTGCATTCTCAAGTGTGGAGCACAGGATACAGATCTCTGTCCTCAGTGAAGATAAGACATGACAGTTTTGTCCAACTGTGCAGTGAAATACAGTTAAAAAAATCACCGTTCAGAAAATGGAATTAACAAGTGCATCACAATCCCTTGTACTACTTATTTTTCCTCTTCCAAGTAGAGGCCTGTCATACACTCTGTAATATTGTCATGTATTAGGGACACATCTTCCAACTTATTTTTGCAAATGTGTAGATAATAAGATTTACTAGTGTGCTTTTTGTCCCTACTGGCAGATTACATATGCTTATTGAATTAGTGCTTTAGAAAAATGGCAAGAATGGGTTGCATTATGTTCAAATAAAGATATGATTAAGACACTAGGCTAAAAAATTCCCCAAGCTCTTTGAGTGGCAGCAGCTTGGGTCTTTAAAACAGCTTTAGCTATGTTCCTCTAAATAGAGAAAACAGAATTAGCTGTCCGTGGGAAAATTTTCAAAAAATCTCTGCATACGGATGCCAAGATAGGTGATGTGTCTTACGGGGGGATGATGATCAGGTTCTTGGTATCAAGAAGGCAGGCAAAAAAAGTATTTGCATCTCTAGGAAAATTCAGACAGAACAATTTTCTTTACCATTATGAGAATGATTAATTTTTTAGCCAAGTTGAAAATATTGGACACATTTTGTTTCTATACCATAGCTTAAAACAAAAATGGGATTTTAGGAACTAGCATAGTCCTGAAAACTCAACCTAATAAATACACCTCTAGCTTTCGTAAGTATTAGCCTAAAGGTAGGAGGTGGAGCATATGTGGGGCCATAGTTGTAGGATTTTACTCTAAATTATTCATGCTAAAAATACATTTTTACCTTTAACTGAGAGATAAAAGTTGGGCCTTAAAACATTCAGTTTCTTCAAAAAGGCGTCCAGAGTTTGCAGAAATTGTATAGGAAATTGAGCAAAAGTTTTACTTTGTCACTTATTTTGTTCACTCAAAAAATATTTATCGTAAGCTGTCCACATATCATGCTCTGTGTTAGGCAATAAACACTACCTCTGCTTATCCTTATGGTTTCAACTTACACATCACTTCACAGAGAAGCCTTTCTTGACCCCTAATGTGACTTGACTCCTCTAATATATTCTCATATCTCCATTAATATTTAAGTATATATGTTATCATTATTGCTTATGTACTGTTCATCTTCCCCAACTGTCTATAAATCTGTAGAGTTTAGGAGCCATATATGTTCTTTTAATTATTTGAACTCCAGTACTCCAGCTAAGAGCTCTGTATTTTCGTAATACATTGAAAACACATACATTGCAAACTGTGAAAATGTGAAATAATATTACACTTAATACCATTTTGATTAAAAGTACGATGGACATAAAAGACAGGCAAAACATGAGTGTCTGGGAATGTCAAAGGCTTCCTGGGGGAAGTGACTCTGAAAAAATATTTTTTTATTTCTGGGTAGAAAAGATGAGGTGGATAGAACAGGAAGTGAAAGAAAGCAGGCTAGCAGAGTATGTTTGGGTAGCTACAAACAGGAGCAGAGAAAGTGAGGTATAGAGTGCCTGGAAATGACCAGACAAGTGATAGTTTCCAGCTTTTGAAAGGCACTGGATACCACCTGAGGGATTTAGGTGTCTCAAGAAAAATACTCCTGGCGTGGATTGTGGCTGAATAGTTACTTCTGCCTTCAAATATCCAAACACAACATACCTGGAATAGTATGAGAGTTTAGTGATTTACCTATCTGTTGACATATGTGCCCAGAACTCTTACAGGAATATGTACTTATAATAACACCTGAAGTTTAAAACTTTTCTGCTTTGGTGTCTTTATGGATTTTTTTTTTTAATTTTATCTAGAGTGCTTTGTCAATTCACCATTTTGAATTACTTTTCACATTTTACATCTTATAGACCTTAAAACATTCATAGTATATAGTGTGATTCTCTCTGTTATCAAATTCATATCACCTGCCTGGAAGCTAGATTTTTCCTTCTCACATTCATCAGAGATACACTTTTTATTTCCCCCTCACATTGACTTCCAAGGAAATGGTCACTTTTTTAGTAAGCAATAATATCCAAAAAGTTAAATTGCATAGCTTTTTTTTTTTTAACATTTAGATGTTTCTATAGTAATTTCTTCACAAAGAAGCTCTTTTTTTTAACCCTGAAACAAAATGAGCAAAAAATAAAAGGTATAGAAAATGAGAGTGACAATTCCTTACTTCCCTTAATTAAAATTTCCCTAAATTAAAATTATACATACATTTTATTGAGTGTGCAGGAAGACTCTGCAAAGCAGTCATTGTAGCCGAGAGTCAATTTGGAAGTAATTCTCTCATTTGGCATTTATTGAGTATTTGGAAAATGCAAGGAAAATAACAGCTCATGCCCTCCAGGAGCTTTCAGCATAGTAAGACAAAGAAGAGAAACCTATTAAAGCCTGGAAACTATTGTAATAAGTGAATGCACACAGTGGCAAAAGAACATTTGACCTGTGGACTTTAGAGGAAGTTTCATCTGGGAGGTGGCATTAGGACCCTGTCACAAGCAAGCACAGGAGTTTATCAGGCAGAGCTTGAAAGGAAATTGCAGAAAACAGCATGTCAGATACCATGGATTAATGGATATACACGTTAGGTTCAATGACACATAGGGTGTATTTGTGTATATGTGTGTTGGCAGAAGGGCACAGGTTCAAGGAGTCCCAGGCAAGGAATAAGAGAGGAGAACAAAAAGGTAGTTCAGAAACAGAGGTGATGTAAAGCCACCACAGTTTAACATGAGGACGCACCTCGTTTAGGTTTGTTATAGGAAGGGTAATTTCACAGGAACAAGACATAACTCAAAATGAAATTTAAGGAATTGGCACTGGGATCAGTAAAAATTCTGGAGATTTAAAAGTCATTTCCAAGATGACTTTGGGTGACTGACTGGATAAGGTAATGTGGGAAAAGATGGAGATGAGAACAATCTAGACATAGTTCGTATAGTTGGATGGGTGGTGTATCCTAATCCAACACCATGGGACAAATATTAAGATGAGCGTGTCTGATGTTGAGAAAGGCATAGGATAAGATGATCTGGGAGGTCACCTATGCCAAACTCCTTTTCAGATCCCATAATCTCTTCTATGACAGACGGAATTTTTGAAAATCAGCAATTAAGGTTAACTTTAGTGGAAGTTCTAAGCCTGGGAAACAGATATGGACAATCAGTTTTATGTCCCACTTTGCAGCTCATAAATGGATTTGTAAAATAACAAATCAGAGCACAGATGATGTAGAAAGACCTCTAAAACAGCATTGTAGGACTAATAATTGGTAAAGAAAAAAACACTATCTTTTTTCAGGAAGATAAGGTCTCAAAAACCAGAAAAATTTAAAAAAATAAAGACAGCACAGCACACAGATTATTTGATGTAATTATCTTCTCTTGTGAGGCAGGAGATTAGTATTTGGCTAGTTCATTGTCCTGTAGCATTAATTAGCATTTTTCTTTTTTTTTGGTGATGAGTGACAGCCACAAATTACACATTTCACAAAACTAAACAAATACCTGGAACACAGTGCCTTTTCAATATCTGCTTGTAGAATGAAAAAGTGTATGCATAAATGAGTGTATTAGATCAAAAGCTATCTGGTCCAGATGCTATCTGCAGACAATTATCTCAATAATAGCATTTTCAGTTCTAAACACTGACTTCTTATCAATTCAAACTACTATTAACTATTTTATCAATTTCATGTCAGTTTTGCTAACATTAAGCTTGGATCTTCTTACCTTCTTCTCCCACCTGTTATCAATATCTTTATGTTGTTTTTCCAGTTTAACCTGGCTGGTTGATGCCTTCTGTCAGCTACTGGCCTCCTTAGGAGGAAGAAAAAAATTCCATGCTATCTTAAAACTTTCAAGACTATCTCCCTTACACATTTTTCAGTTTGTTTTTTAATAAGCTACCTGTAAGGGTTAAAGAACATATTTTCAGTTTCCTTGAATGGACAGTATGAAAATAGCTTGTTTAAAAAACATAATGTTAACTGCAGGTGAGTTGCAGAGAAATAGAGCTGACTGCAGACCTTCCAAACAATTTTCACTGCATGGTGCATATTAAAAATAATGACATTAATACCAGAAATGTCAATAGAAATATTTGAATGCTTAATATTATTAGCAAAATGGAATGTAATTTCTGGAGTCACTTCTATTTACATCTTGGTTTACATCTTGTGAATTTTTTTATGGCTTTTGAAGGTTACTTTTACTATCTCACAGGGTTTTTTTTTCTTTAAATAGTTGCAATAGGACATGTCCTTTAAAGGGTTATTGTAAGGATTGAATGCAAAAGCATTGTGTAGAATGCCTCATGCAGGTGGAATGGAGCAGACCCTCAGTGAATATTGTTTCCCTATTGAAAGATTATTTCTTCTACTATAGAAATCTGAAGTCAAATTATGATTTTCTTTTTCTTTTCTTTCTTTTATCTGGTACTATTTATCAGTGGCCTCCATTTTCCTTCTGTCCTCACTTGAATGGTACTTAAGAAGTTTTTAACTTCTTTTTTAACAGTTTTTAACAGTTACAGTCACTGTTTTCAGCCTTCTGAATAGCATTCATGCCACACATTTGCATACCATTCTTCCTTAGGTTTCCATCTTGCATGTTTTTGGCTTGTATCCTTTTATGATTTATTCTCATTACAGGGGTATGTATGTATTTGTGTGCATGTATGTGTATATTAGGTAAAAGTTTTTCTCTTTTTATCTATTTTTTTAAATAGATTTGTTGAGGTTAATTGATATACACATAATTACACACATATAATGTATACAGTTTGATTAAACCATTTCCACAATCAAGATAACAGACATCCATCACCTTTCTAAGTTTCCTTGTTACCTCACCCTTTTTGGTGGTATGAACATTTAACATTACATCTACTCTCTGAAGTTTTCAAGTGCAGTATACCATATTGTGACTGTAGGCACTATACCATACAGCAAATATCTAGACTTACTTCTTTGTGCATAGCTGAAACTTTATTCCCACCCACTGATTATTTCTGTGAATTTAGATACGTCATATAAGTAGAATCGTCTAGTATTTATCTTTCTGTGACTGACTTATTTCACTTACCATAATGCCCTTAAGGTTCATCCGTGTTGTTACCATATGCTCTTAAGGTTCACTCATCATAATGCCCTTAAGAATCATCCATGTCCT